>JACEEZ010019009.1:0-5000 GCA_016584305.1 Chionoecetes opilio
AAATTTTATGGGAAAAGATTGAAGGAGAGCCCACTCTAAACTAAACCAATTAAACGCTAAAATAAAATAACTAGGAGGGGGAGGAGGAGGAGGGGGAAGAGGGGAAGTAAAGGGGAATAGAAAAAAAATAATGGGGATTTTTCACCCCTCTCTCTCTCTCTCTCCTCTCGGTTCTCTCTCCTCTCCCCTCTCCCCTCTCTCTCCTCTCTTCTCTCTCTCCCCTCCCCTCTCCTCTCTCTCTCTCTCCTCTCTCTCTTTTTGTTGTTTTTGTTGTGTGTGTGTGTGTGTGTGGGGTGTGTTGTGGTGTTGGGGGTTGTTGTGTGTTGTGTTGTGTGTGTGTGTTGTGTGGTGTGTGTTTTTGTGTGTGTTTTTTGTGTGTGTGTTTGTGTGTGTTGTGTGTGTGTGTGTGTGTGTGTGTGTGTGTGTGTTTTGGTGTGTTGGGTGGGGGGGTGGGGGGGTGGGGGGGTGAAGGGGCGTTGGAAGATTAATGGGGGGAAAAGTTTGGTTTTCCTTCTTCCATGCTTCCTAAAGCGCCTCATCCCTCCTGTCGGGTTCGGGAGGAAGGGAGGGGGAGAGAAAAGGGGGAAGGGGGAAGTAGGGGTGGGTGGGGGGGGGGGATGGAGAATGGGGGGAGGTGGGAGGGGGAAGGTGGGGCGGGAGGAAGGGGTGGAAAGGGGAGGGAGGGGGGGGTGGAGAAAGGGAAAAGGGGGTGGGGTGGGGGGGGAGGGGAGGGAGGGAAGGGGGAGGGGGGGGGGAGGGAAAGGGGGGGAGGGAAGGGGGGGGGAGAAAAGAAAGTGGTTGGTGGGTGGGGGGGGGGGGGGGGGGGGGAAAGGGGGGGGGGGGTGGTGGGGTTTTGGGGGGGGGGGAGGGGGAGGGGGTGGGTGGGGGGGGGGGGGGGGGGGGGGGGGGAAGGGGGTGGGGGGGGGTGGGGGGGAAGGGGGGGGGAAAAGGGGGGGGAAGGGGGGGGGGGGGGCCCCTTTTGCCTGGGTGCGGTGGGTGGGGGGGGGGGGGGGAGAGAGAGGTGTCTGTGTGGAAATAGTGTAACATTTAATGACTGGCTTATATTTTTTCAACCTTTTTTTCTCCCTCTTTATGGACAAATCCCTCGTTGAAGACACGCGTCCACTCAGCTTCCCTCTTTTCCCCCTCTTTATAACACCCTAACGCCTCCACGTGTTAAGAGGCTCACAGCAAAAAAAGTATAGACACCCGTGACAACAAAAAATAATCTAACGGGATCTTGCAGGACATAGATTAAAAGGGAACTCTTAACTAAATTAACAAAATAGATTAACAAAGATTTTAAAAAGAAAACCCCCTGTAAACGTCTTAAACAAAAATTAACAAGAAGTCCCTTAACGTCTTAAAACATAATATCAAAATTAAATAGGCACCTGTAAACCTAAAGAAGATAAAACCCAAGGAAGGAACATAATAGCCTACAGGCGCTATAGGCTCAAACGTAAAAAAAAAAAAATATATAAAAATAGGCCCGTTTTTTCCCTCGTATCACATTTTTTCCTACTTATTTCTTGTACTTTTTTTATTTGACATTTTTTCTCTAGCCAAAAAAAAATGTTTCTCTTAGGAAAAGACGTATCGTTAGAGAGAGAGAAAAGGGAGAGAGAGAGAGAGAGAGAGAGAGAGAGAGAGAGAGAGAGAGAGAGAGAGAGAGAGAGAGAGAAAAAAAAAGGTATGGGTGAAGTGAAGGAATCCCTCTCGCCACGGACGGGAGGATCATGTAACCTAAGCTAAGGAAGCCTCGGATGTCCTAGGCGGAGACGGTAACTGGATGCTTGAGGAGATCGAGGAAGGAGAAGAGGGAGGTACAGTCTAGTATCTGGGACAGTACGCTCCGCCTACACTAGTCTATTTTTTTTAACGAGGCGAAAATTCCATTCTATCTAAAGGTCTCATGCTTAAAATTATGCCTATATTTACCTGATAATATGGTTAACTATGAAAAAATACAGCTGAAATTTATAAAAAGCGTAGTTTTCCCCTTCCCCGGGGCATCAAATATCGTCAGAAACGCAGGGGTCGTTTTTTTTTTTTTTTTTTTTTTTTTTTTTTTTTTTTTTTTTAGGTGAAAAATTGACCCCTTGCTGCTTACTGACGATATTTGATGCCGGGAAAAGGGGAAATCTACGGTTCTTCAAAATTTTCTACTGTTTTTTTTAAATAGTCCCCCCTATTTCGGGTAAAAAAGAAAATTTTAAGCATGAGACGTTAATATAGATAGAATGGATATTTCGTCTCGTTAAAAAAAATATATATAGAAGGAATAAGACGAGAGCTTCACCTTCCTCGATCCTTATTTATAGTGAAGGCTACCGCGACACCAGACACTTACCCCGTTGTTAGCATGACATTAAGTCTGACGTAGGCAGGGGCAGGAGGTTACCAAGGCGCCCCAAGAACATTACTGTGACGCGCAGCTGACATATAGGCTATATATATATTTCTACTTTTTAAAATTTACTTATTCCTTTCCTTCCTCCACATCCCTCCCTTTGTGGCCATTACTCTCCCTTCCTCTTTCTTTTATCTATTCATCAAAGCCACTCAGCCTCTTGACTCTTGGGACGCAGGAAAAAAACACTTAAGGCTGCAGGAAATTGACAGACACTGAACATCGCACAAAGGTTGATCTTAAGACGCTCGCTATCTTGACTTGCACTTCCTTGCTCTCCCTGACCTTTCCTGACGCGAGGATTGAAAGGGCGTCAGCAGGAGGAGGAGGAGAAGGAGGACGAGAAGGAGGACGAGAAGGAGGAGGAGGAGGAGCAGGAGGTGGAGGAGGAGGAGGAGGAGGAGCAGGAGGTGGGGAGGAGAGGAGGAGGAAGGAGGAGTGGAGGAGGAGGATGGCTGAGGAGGATGGTAGAGGATGATGAGGAAAGAGGAGGAGGATGAGGGAGAGGAGGAGCAGGAGGAGGTGGAGGAGGAGGAGGAGGAGGAGGAGCAGGAGGAGGAGGAGGGAACTGTTAACGTTAAATTGATCTAATAGGAAATGAGAAAAGTTGAGTTTTTTTATTCTTGCTTCTTAATGAAAGTGTTTGTATGTGTGTGTGTGTGTGTCACTTATCTTTTTGTTTTGTATTTGTATGTTTGTCTGTTTACCCTTTGTGTGTGTGTGTGTGTGCGTGTGTGTGTGTGTGTGTGTGTGTGTGTGTGTGTGTGTGTGTGTGTACTCTAAAAACAACAACAACAACCCAACACGACGACGAAACATCCCAGAAGGTTTGATGATAATCTTGGAAACTACTTCTTCTAAGACTTGTCCTGCCTTAATAAGTACCCCGCTGAGCCTTCCCTCCCCCCCCCCCCCCCCCCCCTCTCTCTCTCTCTCTCTCTCTCTCTCTCTCTCTCTCTCTCTCTCTCTCTCTTCTCTCTCTCGTTTTCTCTCTCTCTCTCTCCTCTCTCTCTCTCCTCTCTCTCTCTCTCCTCTCTCTCTCTCTCTCTCTCTCTCGCATTCCGTGAGAAGAGAGGGAGACAAAGTGGAAGGTAGAGAGAGAGAGAGAGAGAGAGAGAGAGAGGGTGGGGGGGTGAGAGGTTAGCCACAGGTATTCGTTCATATATTTGTTGTGAGGGGGGGGGGAGGGGGTAAGGGGAAGGGAAATGGGCAGGTAAAAGAAGGCAGAGACAGGTAGACAGGTAGGAAGGAAGGGAAGGGAAGGAAGGAAGGGATAATTAAAGGAATGAAGAGTAAAGAGAAGACTAAGGAAATTTAAGGAGTAGAAAGGGGAGGAAGAGAAGAGATAATTAAGGAAGAGTAGAGAATAAAGAGAAGAATAAGGAAATGTAAGGAGTAGAAAGGGGAGGAAGAGAAGAGATAATTAAGGAAGAGTAGAGAATAAAGAGAAGAATAAGGAGTAAAAAGGGAGTAAGAAAAGAGATAATTTATGAAGAATGAAGAATAAAGAGAAGAATAAGGAGTTAAAAGGGAGGAAGAAAAGAGATAATTAAGGAAGAGTAGAGAATAAAGAGAAGAATAAGGAGTAAGAAAAGAGATAATTTATGAAGAATGAAGAATAAAGAGAAGAATACGGAAATATAAGGAGTAAAAAGGGAGTGAGAAAGGAGATAATTAAGGAGGAATGAAGAATAAAGAGAAGAATACGGAAATATAAGGAGTAAAAAGGGAGTGAGAAAGGAGATAATTAAGGAGGAATGAAGAATAAAGAGAAGAATACGGAAATATAAGGAGTAAAAAGGGAGCAAGAAAAGAGATAATTAAGGAAGAATACAAAATAAAGAGAGGAATAAGGAGATACAGCAGTTCAAAGGGAGATAGAAAGGAGATAATTAAGGAGGAATGAAGAATAAAGAGAAGAATAAGGAAAAATTAGTAGAAAGGGAGAAAGAAAAGAGATAATTAAGTAAGAGTAGAGAATAAAGAGAAGAATAAGGAGTAAAAAGGGAGCAAGAAAAGAGATAATTAAGGAAGAATACAAAATAAAGAGAGGAATAAGGAGATAAAGCAATTAAAAGGGAGATGGAAAGGAGATAATTAAGGAAGAATGCATAATAAAGAGAAGAAACAAGAAAAATGGTAGAAAGGGAGAAAGAAAAGAGTAATTAAGGACAAATACAGAAGAAAAGAAGAAGAGAAGAAAAGATTTAAAGAAAAAATGAAAAGAATAAGGAAAAAAACCTCATATTCTCTCCCATTGTGTCTTTTTTAATCCTAACTTTCGCATTTTCATCCCCATATCTCAAGCGTTCTTTTTCACTTAACCTCCACCTGTCTTCCTTAATTCCTTCCACTTTTTCCCTCCACCTGTCTTCCTTAATTCCCTCCACTTTTCCCCTCTCAAGCCCCTCCATCACGACATGATATCTTAACTTATTGGCAAACTTTTCCCTTTTTCTTCCCTTTCTTCTTCCCTCCTTCCTTCTCTCCTTCCTTCCTTCCCTCTCTCTCTCCTTCCCTCCCTTCTTCCCTCTCTCCTTCCCTCCTACCCTCCCCCATTCCCTCCCTCCCTCCCTTCCTCCCTACC
>JACEEZ010019009.1:12500-20000 GCA_016584305.1 Chionoecetes opilio
CGATTAGTTGTAGTGGTAGTGGTAGTTGTAGTTAGTATATTTCATACCCTATTTTTCTAGCACTATGAAACTTCCGTGTTCCTATCTTCTTTTAAGGACAGGTATTCTTTCCAACGTTTTACAAGTGTAAAGTTGTGTAGAGTTCAGCAGATACCTTCATGGACCAATAGGTTCGGTGTTTATTGTATTATCCTCTCCTCCTCCTCCTCTTCTCCCCCTCCTCGTCCTGGTATTTTTCCAACTGTTTTCTTACAGTAGTTGATATTAGTAGTATGTAGTTTCGGGAACCTCTCTCTGGCCAATAGGTCTCCTGGTGTCTGTTATTCCTATGTATATTATATTTATCACCTCCCTCTCCTCTTCCTTCTCCTTTCTTCCTTCCTTCTCCTCCTCCCCTGCCTCCTCCTGCGTTAGGTCACTCATAACGTCGGTGTCATTCCCTGGTTTCGAGTGGTTGTAATTACCTTCTTATTTCCACAATACCCTCCCACCCCAATCCCCGTGTTGTTCTTCCTTAAGTATATGACATCCCCCACCACCCCCCCCTCCCTCTTCTCCTCTTCCTCCCCTCTCCTCCTCCCCCTTTTCCTAACATTAGCCCCTGCCAGTACCTCATCCTTCATCCTCTATCACCCCCCCTGTTTATTTCCTTCCCCTTATTTTATTTCTCTCCCCCCCTCTTCTTCCTCCCCTCTCTCTCTCTCTTCCCTCTCTCCTCCTCTCCTCTCTCTCTCTCTCTCTCTCCTTCCTGTTTTCCTTCTCTTCTTTTCTTCTCTCTCTTCTCTCTTCTCTCTTCTCTCTCTCTCCTCTCTCTCTTCTCCTCTCTCTCTCTCTCTCTCTCTCTTCTCTCTCTCTCTTCTCTTTCTCTTCTCTCTCTCTCTCTCTCTCTCTCTCCTCTCTCTCTGTCTCTCTCTCTTCTCTTCTCTCTCTCCTCTCTCTCTCTCTCTCTCTCTCTCTCTCTCTTCTCTCTCTCTCTCTCTCTCTCTCTCTCCTCTCTCTTCTCTCTCTCCTCTCTCTTCTGTCTGCTGTCTCTGCCTCTCTCTCTCTCTCTCTCTCTCTCTCTTCTCTCTCTGTCTGTGCTCTCTTCTCTCTCTCTCTCTCTCTCTTCTTTTCCTTCTCTCTTCTCTCTCTCTCTCTCTCTCTCTCCTCTCTCTCTCCTCCTCTCTCCTCTCTCTCTCTCTTCTCTCTCTCTCTCTTCTCTCTCTCTCTCCTTCTCTCTCCTCACACACACACCCTACACACACACAGAGAGAGAAGAGGAGAGAGAGAGGAGAGAGATTGCAAATGCTTTAAAGTGGCGGAAAATCAAATCCGTGTATGTCCGTTTGTGTGTGTTCATTCTTTTATAGTCTCCTTGTCTTGTTTTTGTGTGTGTGTGTTTACTGGTGACATTTCCTTGTGTGGGTGTGGAGAGAGAGAGAGAGAGAGAGAGAGAGAGAGAGAGAGAGGAGGAGAGGATGAAGGAGAGAGAGAGAGAGAGGAGAGGAGAGAGAGAGAGAAAAAAAAAAATCTGGTATATATACAACTCCACAAGACACATTCTCTCTCTCTCTCTCTCGTCTCTCTCTCTCTCTCTCTCTCTTCTCTCTCTCTCCATCTCTCTGTCTCTGTCTCTGTCTCTCTCTCCCCCTCTCCCCCTCGACATCGTATCTTTGCCCCGCGCGTTCCTCCGTCTTCCAACACAGCGCAGCGCCGTTTAATATTGACCTGCCACTCATACCGCCAATAGGGCCGGGAAGAAGCTGGGTCGGGAAGCAATAGAAGGGCCCCGGGGTGTGTTTCGCTGTATTTGCACATGTCAATAACCAGCCAACCCACTCCTGCCCTTCCCTTCCCCCCTTCCTTCCTTCCCTCCCTTCCTTCTTCTATATTGTTTCCTCTTCATTTTCTCCCCCTTCCCTTCCTTCCCTTCCTTCCTTCCCTTCCTTCCTTCCTTCCTTCCTTCTTTCCTTCCCTTCCTTCCTTCCTTCCTTCCTTCCCTTCCCTTCCCTTCCCTTCCCTTTCCTTACCTTCCCTTCCCTTCCCTTCCCTTCCTCTTCCTTCTCTCTTTCCCTCTGTTCTCCTTCCATCCCTTCCCTTCCTTCCGTCACTTCCCTTCCCTTCCCTTCCTTCCGTCCCTTCCCTTTCTCTTCCTCTTCCTCTTCCTCTTCCCGCCCCTTTTCCCTTTCCCTTCCCTTCCCTTCCCTTCCTCTTCCTTTCTCTCTCCCTCTGTTCTCCTTCCGTCCCTTCCCTTCCTTTTCCGTCATTTCCCCTTTTCCCTTCCTTCCGTCCTTCCACCTTCCCCTTTCCCTTTTTCCCCTTTTTTCCCTTCCCTCCCTTCCCTTCCCTTCCCTTCCCTCCCCTTCCCTTTCCTCCCCCTTCCCTCCCCTTCCCTTCCTCCCCTTCCCTTCCCTTCCTTCCCTTCCCTTCCCGTCCCTTCCTCTCTCCGTTCTTATATTGGCGTCGTCTCATTCGTCTTTCGTAGCTTCCTTGTCACTTCTGTTTTCCATTTCTTTCTTTTGTATTCTTTAATGCCTTCCCTTCCCTTCATTCTCTCCTACCCTTCCCTTCATTCTCTCCTTCCCTTCATTCTCTCCTTCCCTTCCCTTCATTCTCTCCTTCCATTCCCTTCATTCTCTCCTTCCATTCCTCTTATATTGCCTTCTCCTCATTCGTCTTTTCGTAGCTCCTTGTCACTTATTATTTTTATTTCTTCCTATTTTTGCCTATGTTTTTCTTTGCTGTAGTTAAATACTTGTACAGATAGATAGTACACTCAGAAATAAGGGGTATATTAAGGGTAGAATTGTTACATCGCACCATCACTACCCTTTTTAAACCCTATGTCCAGGCTGGAGGGTAGATGCTGCCGATTCTACCCTTTATCTACCCTTTTTAGACGAGAGGGTTGGAAAAGGGTATATTTGCGTCGATCCGAAAGGGTATATTTGTAAGGGTAGAAAAAGGGTAGCAGTATTTCATCACTACAAATACCCTTTTTCTACCCTTTTTTTCTAAGAGTGTAAGGTAGGTATGTAAGATCGGTTAGAACCTATTCGAGCTTTCTTCTCACGTGACAACAAGAAACAACGGTTTAAAACTGAATGGTCAGCGTTGCATCATAGTTCTCCGTGAATATTATTTTAATGTCAGAGTTGTCAATCGGTGGAATAAATTACCAGCTAATGTTGTCGAAGCCAGCACAATAACTTCATTTAAAAACAGACTAGACGCGTACTGAAAAGTTAATGGGTTTTGATATTGCCCTGCGAATTTATATTAAAGTCCCCCTGATCGATTAGTGTTAGTGGTAGTTGTAGTTAGCATACTTCATATCCTATCATTCTTCACTACGAAACTTCCATGTTCCTATCTTCTTTAGGGACATGGTATCCTTTTCCAACTGTTCCTCCTACATGTAGTTGATAGCAGTATGTAGTACAGCAGATACCCTAGTTATGGCCCAATAGGTCTCCTGGTGTCTGTTACTCCTATGTATTCCTATGTATGTATTCCTCCTCCTCCTCCTCCTCCTCCTCCTCCTCCTCCTCCTCCTCCTCCTCCTCCTCCTCCCCCTTTCCCCTTTGGACGAGGGAATCACATGCAGGATATCGAAATTTGCTGATGACACGAAAATCACAAACATAGCCTCTACAGAATCTCAGCGCCAACTCATACAAACGACTTAAACACGCTAACAGAATGGTCAAAAACATGGCAAATAAATTTTTCACCTTGACAATGCCATGTACTACATATGGGTTTAATAACAACCCTCAAAAAGTTTACGTAAATGAACGATTTCCAACTAACAAGTGTTGATAAAGAAAAAGATTTAGGCGTTTTATAATCTCGAAAGATCTCAAACCGAATAACCAAATTATAGAGGTAGTAAAAACTGCAAATAAATGGTTGGCTTTATTGGACGAATTTTCAGTTTCCAAATCTGAAAAAGTTATACTCACTCTTTTTAACTCGCTTGTTCGCCCCCATCTAGAATACTGTGTGCAGTTCTGGCACCTTATTATAAAAAGGACATAGATAAACTAGAAAAAATACAGCGCAGAGTAACCCAAAAAGATACCTAGATTGCGAAAAAAATCGTACGAAAATCCCGGGTCAAAGAACTTAACTTATTCCCCTAACAAAACGAAGGGGGTAAGAAGGTGACCTCATCGAAGTATTTAAAATCTTCAACGGATTTTCGAACGTAGTCCCAGAAAATCTTTTCAAAGCTAGACCGGTCAAGCTCAACTAGGGAAAAAACGGATTTAAAATAAAACAGGGAAACGGTTTGTAACGAACGAAGCAAAGTACTTCTTCACAAACCGTATTGTAAACGTATGGAATGGGCTGCCGTCAGACGTAGTAAACTCAAATACAATAGAATTTATTAAAAGTCGCCTCGATAAATATTTCATATCAAATCCCGGTTGTCACTGTTTATCTCGGAATAATAAATTTATCTCGCGGGCCTCTGATACTTACTCTCATTGCGTAAAATGATTGCGAGTCGCGTCTACACAACCCCTCCCCCACGTCTCAGACAGCCCCGAGGGGGTAAACGGTCACTACTACAACTTTTGACCTGTGGGCGGGGCTGTGGTTTCAGTAAAGGGGGCCCCGTCAGTTAGTGAACACCATCGGGATTTATATACCAGGGGTCACTGCTGCAGGGGGCATTGAAGTGCACGGGGGTCCTCTTGGAAAGTGTACTACCGCAGTGGATTGAAACGGAGCTGGGGCCTGATTGACTGCTGCCTCCCAAGAAAGCGCCAGGCAAGGCTGCCGCCACCCCCTGAACTTCCACACTGAGGGCCTACACCAAAAACTACATTAGACCCCATAACACACACAGATAGCCCCGAGTTTAAAGGTTACCACTACTACTCTCGACCTGTGACGGGCTGTGGTTTTAGCTAGGGTCCTGACAGTTAGTGACCACCATCGGGATTTAAGGTACCAGGGGTCACTGCTTTCAGGAGGCATTTAAGTGTACGGCCGTCCTACATGGAAAGTACACAATCCGCAGTGGATGAACGGAGCTGGGGCCTGTTGACTGCTGCCTCCCAAGAAAGCGCCAGGCAAGGCTGCCGCACCCCCCTTGAACCTCCACACTGGTTCACACCATACAAAACCCACGTAACATGACCTATCTATCAAGCACTAAACCCACCCCCACAAACTAGTATAGTTAGCCATAGATTACAGCTTTCAACCTTCCTCACAAATTCCATGCAGTTTTTTTATATTGCATGGATCACTTTTTCCGGCCAGTTCGGCTGGAGGGGGTGGGTGGGTGAGGAGGAGCCTTCTATTCCATCCTTTCTCTCTTATCATCTAGTTAGTGTAGTATAGTTAAAGCAAACAGTCTTGTAAGGACCTATCGGTCTGTTGCTGTTTGTGTTTTCCTTGTATTCCTTTGTATTCCTCCTCCTCCTCCTCCTCCTCCTCCTCCTCCTCCCCTCCTCCCCCTCCTCCTCCTCCTCCCCACCTCCTCCTCCTCCGGTCTTTTCTTTCTATCTAGTGATCCCCTCGTGTCGTTTTTGAGCAAAACTTTATCTTTTACTTATATTGAATTTTTTTCCCATTTTGTTTCGTTTTTCGCTCCCTTAAAACGACCTGAAAGCGGCGACATTGTTCTCTTTGTTCCCTTTGTTCACTTGTTCTTCTCTTGTTCACGTGGAGAGTGCTTATCTTTGTTCCATCTTCTCTCTCTCTCTCTCTCTCTCTCTCTCTCTCTCTCTCTCTCTCTCTCTCTCTCTCTCTCTTTGCGTTGTCATTTTTATATTGCAGCTTTTTTCTCTTTGTTTATTTTATTCTTTGATATTTTTGTTAATCTTTCCATCCAATACCTGAGTGTGTGTGTGTGTGTGTTGCGTGTGTGTGTGTGTGTGTGTGTGTGTGTGTGTGTGTGTGTGTGTGTGTGTGTGTGTGTGTGTGTGTCCTTTCATCACCCGGCCCCTTGATAATGATAATAATTTAATAGTATTATATGATAAGTATTTTTAATTTGCCCTGCATTATGCATCATTATTATTGTTTATTATTATTATTATTATTATTAACAGTATTATATGTTATTATCGTAATTAACTTTTTTTAACAAACATAATAATATTAGTATTCTTGCTCGTATGGAATTTATTATCATTATTACGTGTTTGCTACTGTTGTTGTTAAGTTTTTTTTGCAATAATGATGGTGAAGGTGCTAGTAATAGTAGTGGTAGTAGTAGCAGTAGGAGTAGTAGTAGTAGTAGTTGTAGTAGGAGTGATAGTAGTAATAGTGGTATGCTCATGTTTTCTGCAATAATAATGGTGAAGTAGTTATGTAGTAGTGATATATTATTAGTAGTAGTATTAGTATTAGTAGAAGTATAGTATAGTAGTGTATAGTAGTAGTAGTAGTAGTAGTAGTAGTATAGTATGTATGATAGAAGCGCATAGTAGTAGTAATTTTGTAGTATAGTGTATGTAGTAGTATAGTAGTATTAGTATAGTAGTAGTTAGTAGTGTAGTGTGTAGAAGCACATAGTATATTTTAGTAGGTAGTAGCATAGTGTAGTAGTATATAGTAGTATAGTATAGTAGTTTTGTTGTAGTATGGTGGGGGCCGAGGTCGATGTCCTGTCAGCCAGGCCAAAACCGAGCCTCACGCACCTACGCGGGATACCGCATGGCCCCCCAACTCGGTGGAAATTCGTCATGCGCACCATCCCGGACATCGCCCTCTCCCCAACCGCTGGGGGAATCTTAAGAACCCTTCATACCGCGTTACTGAGACTCCCCTCCTGGGAATGACCAGGGCTTTTCTCGAACTCCCCCCAGACTAGGGGGGATTGGAATCACTCTCCTGAAAATGCTAGGGGGAAACCCAACTCCTCAACCTTACCAGGGCCCTCACGATATGATTCGCTCAGGACGACAAATGAAAACGCCAAAATGTGATCGCTGGCAAAAAAAACGTTCTCACGAGACGGCAGCAAGGGGAAAGACCAGCCTTTAAAACCTTTCGAAAATCCTCATCCAGACCCGTGGAAAAATCCACATCGGGGACAGGACGGGGGCGTCCCAACTGGCAAAAATCACACAATCAGAGCAAAAGGGGTTTAAAACCCCAACAAACAAAAATTTTCGATCCGTTGCTCTGAGGTTCGGCTGGCCATGGGAAGGGCTCCCCAACACCTGTGTGTTTGGATCCCCCACAGCCAGCCCACAAACCCTGACGTGCAAAAAGGGGGGGTTCGTGTGTATCAGGGACGACGGGGGTGAGGGACCTGACAGCCACATGCTCAGGGGGTGTGCCACACTTTTTCCACCCACAACCCTTCTTTTCCCCTAATGGGGAACTCCTGCGGTACGGACAGCCAAACCCCCCCTGAGGCTCGCGTGGACATCTGTGCTCGGGATTCTGGCCCGAGGGGGCGGGCCTTTTTGGCATCCGGGTCTTCGACCCGAGGCCGCCTCCCTCGTGAGCTCTCCCCCGGGGCTGTCCACCCCAAAGGAACGAGCTGGAGGA
>JACEEZ010019009.1:30000-45000 GCA_016584305.1 Chionoecetes opilio
TTCTCATCTTCTTTCTAATTATCCACACCTTCACTTTCCCCTCCCTTCCCCTCCCTTTCCCCTCCCTTCCCCTCTCTTCCCCTCCCTTAATACAGTTATTGTTCTGGTTACTTGGTTATTATTCTTCTCTCTCTCTCTCTCTCTCTCTCTCCTCTCTCTCTCTCTCTCCCCTCTCTCTCTCTCTCTCTCTCTCTCTCTCTCTCTCTCTCTCTCTCTCTCTCTCTCTCTCTCCTCCACCATTCCCTACTCCACCCTCTCATCCATCACTCTTATCCACTTCCGACCAAACTTCGTCCACTAATATGCTCTCTCTCTCTCATTCTCTCTCTCTCTCTCTCTCTCTCTCTCTCTCTCTCTCTCTCTCTCTCTCTCTCTCTCTCTCTCTCTCTCTCTCGAAAGTATGTTTGTCACCCGCCCACATGTCCAAACGTTATGTATTGTGTGTGTGTGTGTGTGAGAGAGAGAGAGAGAGAGAGAGAGAGAGAGAGAGAGAGAGAGAGAGAGAGAGAGAGAGAGGACCAGTAGTTGAATTTGTGTAGCCAGAATCCTTGAAACCATATTTTGAAAGCATTCTCCCCATGTTTACCTTCCTAGCCTCCCTCCTTTCCTTCCTTCCTTCCAACATTTTCCATCTTTTTCTTCTCCCTTCCTCCTTCTTTCCCCTTCCTCCTTCCTTCCTTCCTTCCTTCCTTCCTACATTTTTCCATCTTTTTCTTCTCCCTTCCTCCTTCTTTCCCCTTCCTCCTTCCTTCCTTCCTTCCTTCCTTCCTTCCTTCCTCCTTGCTTCCTTCCTCCATTTTCAATCTCTTTCCTCTCCTTTTATTTCTTTCCCTACGTTATAGTTCTCTTTTTTCCTCTCAATCACGCCTTCTCACTCTATTGCCTTAGTTTATCTTTACCCTCTCTCTCTCTCTCTCTCTCTCTCTCTCTCTCCTCTCTCTCTCTCTCCTCTCTCTCTCTCTCTCTCTCTCTTCCTCTCTCCTCTCTCCTCTCTCTTTCTCTCTCTTCTCTTCTGTCTGTCTGTCCTGTCTGTCTCTGTCTTCTGTCTGTCTGTCTGTCTGTCTGTCTCTCTCCCTCTCTCTCCCTCTCTCTCTCTCTCTCCTCTCTCTCTCTCTCTCTCTCTCTCTCTCTCTCTCTCTCTCTCTCTCTCTCATCTCCTCTCTCTCTCTCTCTCTCTCTCTCTCTCTCCTCTCTCTCTCTCTCTCTCTCTCTCTCTCTCTCTTATGTCTTTATTTAGTTAGCTTTCCTCTGGCGTAACAAGGAGGAGGGAGGAATTGGGGAAGGAAAGTAGGGAAGGGAGGGAGAGAGGAAGAGGGAGACGTATGGGAGAAGGAAAAGAAAGGGAGGTTTTGTATGGAACTTTGTATAGCTACGTAACTTCATTGTGTATTTCCCTCCCACGCCTCTTCCTGCCCATCCCGCCCTCACACACACACACACACACACACACACACACACACACACACACACACACACACACACACACACACACACACACACACACCCACCCACCCACCCACCCACCCACACCCCCACACACACTCACACAGTAGCTTCCTTTCGGGTGAATTGCACGACAGGTTTACGACACGATAAGAAGATAGTAGAAGAGACTTTGTGTGTTATGTAGATAGGAGATTAGAAGAGATAAGAGTACTAGGGAAGAATATAATGTTACTTCTTTATCTTCTTTTTTCTATTGCTTAACTGTATTGTTTGTAGCATTTTTATTTGCATACTTTTTTTTTTTTTTTTTTTTTTTTTTTTTTTTTTCTCTCTCACGTTCCCATGAGTTTTTTTTTCTCCTTTTTTTCGAATGTTCCTTTTTTTTTTTTTTTTTTTTTTTTTTTTTTTTTTTTACCTTCCTCTTACGTTCTTTTGAGGAGGTTGTTGTAGGGATTAACGCCGAGGTATTTAGTGAAGGAGGTTGAATTTGGTGGTGATTGTGGTGGTGGTGGTGCAAAAGTGGGAGGTGGACGGAGAGCAGAAAGGGAAGGAGTGATGTTGGAGTGAAGGAAGAGGAGGAGGAAAGATGATGGTAACTATAGTAATAAGCCACAGTTTCCTCCTCCTTTTCTTTCTTTAATCTCCTTATCTTTTCTTTTCTTAACTCTCCTCCGCCTCCTCTCCTTCTTTACTACTTTTCTTCATGGCTTGATCCTCTTTGACAACACACAGATGGGGGATCATCATCATCATCGGTTTTTTTTCTGTTGGCCAAAGATCTTTCCCTTTTTTTTACCTCCGCCAACGAAGTTGGAGAGGTTATGTTTTCACCCCGATCTGTCTGTCTGTCTGTCTGTCTGTCTGTCTATTTGTGTACAGGATTTTTCGAAAAGTTACGAATAGATTTGGACCAAACTCGGTATACCAAGTCTATTTGGTATAAGGAAGGACTGATTTAATTTTGGATGAAATCTATTGACAAGTGTTGCCATGGCAACCAATTGATGAAATATTCGGCCGGAGGCTCATACTGAGTGCATATATATATATATATATATATATATATATATATATATATATATATATATATATATATATATATATATATATATATATATATATATATATATATATATATATATTTACTTTAAAAAAAAATTTTTTTTTACTTTTTTATATACAGGCGGAGGTATGCGCTCTACTGAGTGCCCTCCCCCCTAGTCTATGATTTGCTTTTATCATCTGTTATCGCCCTTGTCCTCGCCCTCGCCCTTGTCCTCGCCTTTGTCCTCGCCCTCGTCCTTGTCCTTATCCCGTGCCCCCCCCGTCGCCTGGTGTCGGTGTTCCATGGTCGCCGCAACATTTCCAGACGGTCTGTGGTCGCTGCACTTTAATATATTCCATGCAATTACATCCTTCGTAGTGTTTAATATTTCCTCTGACACGGAAAGTCAGGCGCGTTCATCGGTCACTATATAGGAGTTGTCTCGGAGGGAATTCTTACTTGCATGTTTAAGTATAGTACACGTTGTATAAACTATATATTTTTTTTTTAACAAGGCGAAAAATCCTGACCCCTTGCTGCTTACTGCCTGATATTTGATGCCAGGAGAAGGGAATACTACGCTTCTTCTTAATTTCGTTTGTATTTTATTATAGTTAACCGTATTATCAGGTAAGCATAGGCATCATTTTTAAGCATGAGATCTTAAGATAGATTGGAATTTTCGCCTCGTTAAAACAATGGACTATAGTAGAGTATTAACGAGTAAGTGTTAAACATTATACCTTTTTTGCGTAGTGTATCGTGGAATTTTTACTTGCATGTTTGAGTTCAAGTAAGTATTAAGGCTTATTACTATAGTCTATTTCTTTAAGCGAGGCGAAACTTCCATTCTATCATAAGGTCTCATGCTTAAAATGATGCCTATGTTTACCTAATAATATGGTTAACTATGATAAAATACACCTGAAATTTAGAAGAACTGTAGTATTCCCTTCTCCTGGCATCAAATATCAGTCAGTAAGCAGCAAGGGGTCAGGATTTTTTGCTTCGTTAAAAAAAAAATAGTATAGTTATCATCTTTCCTCCTCTTCTTCCTTCTCTTCTTAAGGTCTCATGCTTAAAAATGATGCCTATGTCTACCTAATAATATGGTTAACTATGATAAAATACACCTGACATTTAGAAGAACTAGTATTCCCTTCTCCTGGCATCAAATATCAGTCAGTAAGCAGCAAGGGGTCAGGATTTTTTGCTTCGTTAAAAAAAAAATAGTATAGTTATGATCTTTCCTCCTCTTCTTCCTTCTCTTCTTAAGGTCTCATGCTTAAAATGATGCCTATGTCTACCTAATAATATGGTTAACTATGATAAAATACACCTGACATTTAGAAGAACTAGTATTCCCTTCTCCTGGCATCAAATATCAGTCAGTAAGCAGCAAGGGGTCAGGATTTTTTGCTTCGTTAAAAAAAAATAGTATAGTTATGATCTTTCCTCCTCTTCTTCCTTCTCTTCTTAAGGTCTCATGCTTAAAATGATGCCTATGTCTACATAATAATATGGTTAACTATGATAAATACACCTGACATTTAGAAGAACTAGTATTCCCTTCTCCTGGCATCAAATATCAGTCAGTAAGCAGCAAGGGTCAGGATTTTTTGCTTCGTTAAAAAAAAAAATAGTATAGTTATGATCTTTCCTCCTCTTCTTCCTTCTCTTCTTAAGGTCTCATGCTTAAAATGATGCTATGTTCTACATAATATATATGGTTAACTATGATAAAATACACCTGCCCATTTAGAAGAACTAGTATTCCCTTCTCCTGGCATCAAATATCAGTCAGTAAGCAGCAAGGGGTCAGGATTTTTGCTTCGTTAAAAAAAAAATAGTATAGTTATGATCTTTCCTCCTCTTCTTCCTTCTCTTCTTAAGGTCTCATGCTTAAAATGATGCCTATGTCTACATAATAATATGGTTAACTATGATAAAATACACCTGACATTTAGAAGAACTAGTATTCCCTTCTCCTGGCATCAAATATCAGTCAGTAAGCAGCAAGGGGTCAGGATTTTTTGCTTCGTTAAAAAAAAATAGTATAGTTATGATCTTTCCCTCCTCTTCTTCCTTCTCTCTTAAGGTCTCATGCTTAAAATGATGCCTATGTCTACCTAATAATATGGTTAACTATGATAAAATACACCTGACATTTAGAAGAACTAGTATTCCCTTCTCCTGGCATCAAATATCAGTCAGTAAGCAGCAAGGGGTCAGGATTTTTTGCTTCGTTAAAAAAAAAATAGTATAGTTATGATCTTTCCTCCTCTTCTTCCTTCTCTTCTTAAGGTCTCATGCTTAAAATGATGCCTATGTCTACCTAATAATATGGTTAACTATGATAAAATACACCTGACATTTAGAAGAACTAGTATTCCCTTCTCCTGGCATCAAATATCAGTCAGTAAGCAGCAAGGGGTCAGGATTTTTTGCTTCGTTAAAAAAAAAATAGTATAGTTATGATCTTTCCTCCTCCTCTTCCTTCTCTTCACCATTACTCTTATTTCTTCATACCTTATTGCACATTTAGGTAGTGTATCGTTACCCTCATTTCGTGTATCTCGTCTCTCTTACTACCTGGCACTGATGTCGCTCGTTCCATGCATGTATATTACGCGTTCTATTCTCGAGAAACACGTGAATATAGCAGGAAAATGTTACTATACCGCCATTAAACATCGCTGCGAAATTTTCCTACTTCAACATTAAACATAGCAGGACAATTTAACTACATTACCATTAAATATCGCAGCAACATTTTACTATCGCCATTAAATATCGCAGCAACATTTTACTATCGCCATTAAATATCGCAGCAAAATTTTACTATCGCCATTAAATATCGCAAAGCAAAATTTTACTATCGCCATTAAATATCGCAGCAAAATTTTACTATCGCCATTAAATATCGCAGCAAAATTTTACTATCGCCATTAAATATCGCAGCAACATTTTACTATCGCCATTAAATATCGCAGCAACATTTTACTATCGCCATTAAATATCGCAGCAAAATTTTACTATCGCCATTAAATATCGCAGCAAAATATTACTGCATCGCCATTAAATATCGCAGCAAAATGTTACTATCGCCATTAAATATCGCAAAGCAAAATTTTACTATCGCCATTAAATATCGCAGCAAAATTTTACTATCACCAAGAAACATCGCAGGAAAATATTACTGCATCGCCATAACGCAATATGAAAGTTCGTATATAAACGTTAATACTCTTAATTTTTCATCTCATACAGTCAGCCTTTATGCTAATGCTGCAGAATTTTCGTTGTTAATTACCATGGAGGATTATTATACATGGCTATTTATTTACATTTTATACACATATTATACACGCCTCAGTAGTTGTGGCCTCAATTACTTGGCCTACATTGCGTCGCGTCCTACGTTCAGCCCACCACAGGATCACCTTCACCGCCTATGCTATGACTGGGCACCTTCACCGCCTATGCTATGACTGGGTGCTCTAGATTCGACAGTTCTGGCCAAGTGGTGTGCGTTCCTAGAAATTTGTACTGGGTGTTGCGTCTGGCGGAGGGAAATATGATACTCAAGGCAGGCATGTGTGGCGCGTGATAAGATTATAAAGATGACGAGATAAATATAAGAAGACAAAAAAAAGTTGATTTGATAACTAAAAAGACGAAGAAATAAATAAAAAGATGACGAGATAAATAGAAAGACGACTCATCAGATCGTTATTAGACGACAAAATAATTATAAAGAAGACGAAATGGGAAAAAACGACGACGAGATGAATAAAAAGACGACGAGATAGATGATAAGACGACTAGATTGATAAATATTAGAAGGTATAAATATAAAGATGCCGAGATAGAATAAATGACGACGAGATAAATAACGAAAACGACGAGATAGATAAAAAGACAGAGTAAATGGGTAATTAGACGACGAATTAATTTTCAAGAAGATGAGTTTTGTAAGAAATGACGACGAGCTTGAAAAAGAAGACTACGAGATAAAATAAATAAAACGAAGAGTAGATGAATGATTACACGACGAATTAATTTTAAAGAAGACGGGATTAGAAAAATGAGGATGAGAAAGAAAAACAATACGACGAGATAGAAGAAAATAACGACAACCTGGAACCCAAAATCCACAACAGTCGCCTTGTATACCAGAAAAGCATCGTTAATCATCTTGCCATTAACCCCCCCCCCTTTTTTTTTTCTCTCTCTCTCTCTCTCTCTCTCTCTCTCTCTCTCTCTCTCTCTCTCTCTCTCTCTCTCTCTATCTTCTCTATCTATCTATCTATCTATCTATCTATCTATCTATCTATCTATCTATCTATCTATCTCTCTCTTCTCTTCTCTCTCTCTCTCTCTCTCTCTTCTCTCTCTCTCTCTCTCTCTCTCTCTCTCTCTCTCTCTCTCTCTCTCTCTCTCTCTCTCTCTCTCTCTCTCTCTCTCTCTCTCTCTCTCTCTCTCTCTCTCTCTCTCTCTCTCTCTCTCTCTCTCTCTCTCTCTCTCTCTCTCTCTCTCTCTCTCTCGTTTGTCTGTCTGTGTCTCCTCTCTTTCTCTATCTCTCTTGTTTGTCTCTCTCTCTCTCTCTCTCTCTCTCTATCTCTCTCTCTCTCTCTCCCTCTCTCCTCTCTCTCTCTCTCTCTCCTCTCTCTCTTCTCTCTCTCTCTCTCTCTCTCTCTCTCTCTCTCTCTCTCCTCTCTCTCATTAACGAGAACCCTAAGAGGACGAGAGTAATGCTGCCTGCGAGTGCATTAAGCGGGAAGTTATCACACGCTCGGCTCCTTCCAACCCCTCCCCCCTTTTCCCCTTCCCCCCTCCCCCTTTTCCCCTCCTTCCCCTCCCCCCTCTCCCCCTACCGATGCAGGGGACATAGGGTAGGGGGCCTTGGGTTGGGTGGGTTAAGGTAGGTGGGGGAGACAGGTAAGGGGAGGAAGGGGAAGACTCGCCAGAGATATTAAGCTTCCATTAAGATTCTGGGGCGCGCTCACAACGGCTGCTGTTTATCCTGGGGCTTTACTTACCTACCTTCCCCCTTCAGGAGGCCATTACCCCAGCAGAGTCGTTGAGTCGCCCCCCAGAGGCAGGTTCTTGTCCCCCCTGAGTCTCCTGAATCCTCTCCACAGGTTCTTACTTCTCCTGAGTCCTCTTCACCTCGACTTTATACACTTTCCTTCAGGCCGTGTCACACGGAATCTTTTTTCCGGCATCTTTTGGTATTTTGCTACCAAAAGATGCCCGTAGTGGTGGCAAAACAATGCGCCTTCGTCACACGGCGTCTCGGCTATGAGCATCTTCTACTGGCATCTTCCGGGACCCGCGACCAAAAACATTATGGATCGTGCAAGAAGACTTCAATCGTATTCAATTCAATCGTATTCTTCAATTTAAGACTTATGAATCGTACAAGAAGATGCTCGTAGCCGAAACGCCATGTGACGAACGCGCATTTTTTTGCCACCACTACGGGCATCTTTTGGTCAGGTAGCAAAATACCAAAAGATGCCGGAAAAAAGTGTCCGTGTGACATGGCCGAGTAAACTTTCTTTGACTTTTCTTTTCTTTTTGTACCTGAAGTTTGTGTATCACCTGTAGAGTGTTAATTAGTTTTGTTTACCTGTTGTTACCTGTTGGGTAGAGAGGGGGGTGGTAGGGAGGTGTTAGTTATACTTATTAGCTTGTTGGTTACTTGTATTTGTGCCCTGTGGTGGTGGTGGTTGTCGTTGTGTTGTTATCTGTGTGTGCTGTGTGGGGGGAAAAGGAATTTGTGGGGAGGGGGAGAAGACGAAGAGGAGAAGAAAATGAAGGGAGAGAACAAGAAAAAGAAGAAGGGGGGAGATCAATAATAAAGATGAAGAAGACGAAGAAGAAAACAGAAGGAAGAGAAGAAGGGGGAGAATAATATTAATAAAGAATATGAAGAAGACGCAGCAAAAGAAGAAGGGGGAGATTAGTAATATAGATGAAGACGAAGAAGGAAAAGAAGGGAGAGAAGAAGAAAAAGAAGAGATAGAAATAATACTATACTAATAATATAGAAGTTGAGAAAAGAAAAATCAAGGAAGAGGAACGGCTATTATTTGATCATTTTCCACAAAACAAATATCTGAGCAACGCCTCCTTGGCCTTCTGGTGACAACAATAACAAACCTCGTGCAGTGTGTCGTACTCCCACCTGGCGCCACCGTCGACAATAACAATACTTTACCAGCCTCTCCCGCCCCTTCCCCCTCCTTCCCTCTCCCCTTCCCGCCCACCCAGCGCCCCTTCCCCCTTCCCCCCGCCACTTCCCCTGCCTCTTCCCTTCCCTCCCCTCCCTGTGCTCCTTCCTCCTCTTCCCCTGCCTCTTAACCCCATTTCCTCTGCTTCTTTCCCCCCTTCCCCTGTCTCTCCCCCCTTCTTCCCCTACCCCTTTCCCCCCTTCCCCCTGCTTCTGTCCCCCCTTCCCTTGTCACTTCACCCCCTTCCCCTGTTTCTTTCCCCCCTTCCCCTGCCTTTCCCCCCCCCTTCCCCTACCCTCCCCCCCTTCCCCCTCCCCTCCTTCCCCTTCCCCCTACCCTCCTCCCCCTTCCCCTCCCTCTTTCCCCTTCCTCTGCCTCTTCCCCACCCTTCCTCTGCCTCTTCCCCACCCTTCCCCTGCCTCACCCTCCCTTCCTCCTATCCCACCTTCCCCCTTCTCCCGCCTTCCCCTGCTTCTTCCCTCCTTCACCCTCCCCCTTCCCCCCCGCCCCCTCCAGCCGACGGAAGGGCGTGGATGGGCGGCATTAGTTGTTTTTCCAATTAATGACAACATGCGGTCGTAAAGAGGAAGTGGGGTGGGGAGGAGCGGAGAAACAGAATGGCAGTCTTGTATTTATTGGGGACATTTATTTGCGAGGGAGGTGTGGTTAGGTTAGGCACGGTGGTGGTGGTGGGTTGTTGTGGTAGTGGTGTGGTGGTGGGGGATGTTGTGGTGGGGGGGTAGTGAAGGTGGTGGTGGTGGTGTGGGGTGGACAGATGAGTGTAATGGTGGCTGTTATTAATTATGGTGTTATTGGTGTAGTGAGTTTTGTAGTAGTAGTAGTAGTAGTAGAAGAAGAAGTACTTGTAGTAGTAGTAGTTGTTGTTGTTGTAGTAGTAGTAGTAGTAGTAGTAGTAGTAGTAATAGAAGTAGTAGTAGTAATAGTAGTAGTAGTAGTAGTAGTAGTAATAGAAGTAGTAGTAGTAATAGTAATAGTAGTAGAGTTTTGTAGTAGTAGTAGAGTTTTGTAGTAGTAGTAGAGTTTTGTAGTAGTAGTAGTAGTAGTAGTAGTAGTAGTAGTAATAATAGTAGTAGTAGTAGTAGTAGTAGTGGTAGTAGTAGTAGTAGTAGTAATAGAAGTAGTAGTAGTAGTAGTAGTAGTAGTAGTAGTAGTAGTAGTAGTAGAGTTTTGTAGGAGTAGTAGTAGTAATAATAGTAGTAGTAGCAGTATTATTATTATTATTAGTAGTAGTAGTAGTAATAGAAGTAGTAGTAGTAGTAGCAGTAGTAGAGTTTTGTAGGAGTAGTAGTAGTAATAGTAGTAGTAGTAGTAGTAGTAGTAGTAGTAGTAGTAGTAGTAGTAGTAGAAGTAGTAGTAGTAGTAGTAGTAGTAGTAGTAGTAGTAGTAGTAGTATAATGTACGGCTTGTATAGTAGTAGATAGTAGTAGTAGTAGTAGTAGTAGTAGTAATAGTAATACGTGTTCTAGTAGTGTATAGTAGTATATATATGTATGTAGTAATAGTAGTAGTAGTAGTTAGTAGTAGATAGTAGTAATAAGTAGTAGTAGTAGTAGTAGTAGTAGTAGTATGTATAGTATAGTAGTATATATAGTAATAGATATAGTAGTATAGTAGAGTAGTAGTAGTAGTAGTATATATATAGTATAGTATAGTAGTATAGTAGTAGTATGTGTAATGTATAGTATATAATATAATAGTAGTAGTAGTAGTAGTAGTAGTAATAATAATAATAGTAGTAGTAGTAGTAGTAGTAGTAGTAATGGCTATGGTAATGTGTTAATAATCATCATAATTATATATTTTTCCCTTTATATTTTGTCTTCTTAATTTAGCATTGTCCCTTTTAATAGTGTCCATGTTTAAACTTTTCCACATAATACTACTACTACTACTACTACTACTACTACTACTACTACTACTACTACTACTACTACTACTACTACTACTACTACTACTACTACTACTACTACTAATAATAATAATAATAATAATAACAATAACTATAATAACTAGTATGAGTATAATGATAAGAATAAGAACTGACCTCATTCATCCCATCATCTCCTTATAACCTTGATTTCCTTTCTGAAACAACCCGTACTGAACCTGTCTGATCATATAAAGTGTCTGATTATATACTGAATACGGGTAATCACACATTAATCACCCTCTTAATTACCTCTTTAGTAATAATAATAATTGACAGGGAAGAGTTTAAGAGTTTTTATCACCCAATCACGTCCTTATCTCCCCTCGGCAATGTTTTATTAAAGTTATCAGCTACCGTAGATAACAGTAAAGTCGCCGCCACCTGCAATCATATCGCCAGGCGCCATATATTACGAATTATAGCATAACTACTGATTTGTATGTGCCACTGAAGATGATACACAGTAGTTTATATAATGACTGTATAATCTACTCTGTTTCAGCGTTGTTTTATGCTTTGTATCTGCGAGTATAGACGGTTTCAAATTTTACTACTCGTTTTTTTTTCGGGCGACGACGACAGCGGGAGGACACTCAGTAAATAAACACTAGATGGCGATTTTTTTGTTGGTAGCCACTTTGTAGATATTTTTGTAATTTGTTCATTTATAGCCATAATATGACACAGATGAAGACACAACATGACACAGACTCTCCAGATAGCCCCTTCTAACTTTCCTGAAATCATGGCTGTAGAAATGTAAGTATTAAAGCCACCACACGTCTGTAAACAGAAAAAAAAGTTGTACTGGCGACTTTACTGTTATCTACGGTACAGATTAAGCAAGGCAGTTTCAATCAACATTTGAGAAGAGTTGCACGATTCCTTCCTAGGCACAATAATTCATGTTTACAAAAATCTACTTTGTTTATGTCAGAATATGGAAATAATTATATAACCCCTTTTTTATTATATGCCTGAGCTATTTATTGGTGTGTGTGTGTATGTGTTTGTGTTCGTGTGTATGTGTGTGTGTGTGTGTGTGTGTGTGTGTGTGTGTGTGTATGTATGTATGTATGTATGTGTGTGTGTGTGTTGTGTGTGTGTGTGTGTGTGTGTGTGTGTGTGTGTGTGTGTGTGTGTGTGTGTGTGTGTGTTAGTCATGTATGCAGGACAGAGTTTCATCTTTACATACATACATACATACATACATACATATACTATAATACAAGGATTGATTTATATATTTATCCAAAGTTCATTCACAGACGCATTGATTTATTCAGAAGCCAGTGAAATGCATAAATGTATAGTTCGTACAAAAACATTATATTTTGTACATGAAAATAAATTTAGGTAATCATCGGTTGATAATTACACAGCCTGCCCCCCCCCCCCCCCACACACACATCAGACAGACAACGACCCCAGCACTGCCACCCACACACACACACACACACACACACACAACCACACACGGGGGGCGGGTAATATCAACAGACAAAAGGGTTGAACAATTGACACCGCCCCGAGCTATGCTTGTTCCCTTTAACCACCACACACACACACACACACACACACACACACACACACACACCATATACACACACACACACACACCACACACACACACACACACACACACCACACACACACACACACACACACACACACACATACACACACAGATACACATACACCCACAGTCACACATACACAATCGCGCGCGCACACACACACAGTCACGCAGAGAGAGAGAGAGAGAGAGAGAGAGAGAGAGAGAGAGAGAGAGAGAGAGAGAGAGAGAGAGAGAGAGAGAGAGAGAGAGAGAGAAAGAAGAATAACAGAGATGAGAGGAAGTAGAGAGCGGAGAGAGAGAGAGAGACGGAGAGAGAGAGAGACGGAGAGAGAGAGAGACGAGAGAGAGAGAGAGAGAGAGAGAGAGAGAGAGAGAGAGAGAGAGAGAGAGAGAGAGAGAGAGAAAGACAGAGAGAGAGAGAGAGAGAGACGGAGAGAAAGAGACAGAGAGAGAGAGAGAGAGAGAGAGAGAGAGAGAGACGGAGAGAGAGAGAGACGAGAGAGAGAGAGAGAGAGAGAGAGAGAGAGAGAGAGAGAGAGAGAGAGAGAGAGAGAGAGAGAGAGAGAGAGAGAGAGGCAAAGGATGGTTAGATACTAGAATATATGTTTAGAATTATGAAACACTATCAAAAGAAGAGCTGTAAGAGAGGAACATTTAGCACCATAGATTTAGATAGAAATGGGAAATGACATGAAAAAGAAAAATATTAAGTCAGGCATTAAAATATTTGGGAAAGCATGAAAAAAACAGACAAATGAAACAAAAACGTAATTGATTAGGTCGTCCTATAGCTAATCACTTGAAGGGCAATTAAAGACGTGAAGAGGCGAGCGAATTAACCTTGTTTTTGGGGACTAATTACATATATTTGACTAATCATTCTCTCTGTCTCTCTTTCTCTTTTTTTTTTTTTCTCTCTCTCTCTCTCTCTCTCTCTCTCTCTCTCTCTCTCTCTCTCTCTCTCTCTCTCTCTCTCTCTCTTACACACCCACACACACGTCACATACACATCGCCTCAAGTCTCTCTCTCTCTCTCTCTCTCTTCCTCCTCTCTCTCTCTCTCTCTCTCTCTCCTCTCTCTCTCTATCTCATCTCTCTCTCTCTCTCTCTCTCTCTCTCTCTCTCTCTCTCTCTCTCTCTCTCTCTCTCTCTCTCCCCATCCTCTCTCTCTGCACTACTTTACCTACATGACCGGATTATAGATTAGTCATGTCAAAGATTTAATATCTATTCATGTCATATTTTATTCATATCTTTATTCATATTTTATTCATATCTTTATTCATATTTTTATCATTATTATCATTATTCTCTTGGACATTTTTATTGATTTTCTTGATTTCATTGATTTTCTTGATTTTCTCTTTTTATTCTCTTTATATTATTTTTCTATATATTATTTATCTTTATATTATTTCTCTATTATTTCTCTATTATTTCTCTATTATTTCTCTTTATATTATTTCTCTATATTATTTCTCTATTATTTCTCTTTATATTATTTCTCTATATTATTTCTCTATATTATTTCTCTGTATATTATTTCTCTATATTATTTCTCTATATTATATCTCTGTATATTATTTCTCTTTATATTATTTCTCTTTATATTATTTCTCTGTATATTATTTTTCATTATATTATTTCTCTTTACATTATTTCTCTTTATATTATTTCTCTTTATATTATTTCTCTTAACATTATTTCTCTACATTATTTCTCTGTATATTATTTCTCTGTATATTATTTCTCTGTATATTATTTCTCTGTATATTATTTCTCTGTATATTATTTCTCTTTATATTATTTCTTTATATTATTTCTCTATATTATTTCTCTATATTATTTCTCTGTATATTATTTCTCTTTATATTATTTCTCTGTATATTATTTCTCTTTATATTATTTCTATATATATTATTTCTCTATATATTATTTCTCTATATATTATTTCTCTTTATATTATTTCTCTTTATATTATTTCTCGGTATATTATTTCTCTGTATATTATTTCTCTATTATTTCTCTTTATATTATTTCTCTGTATATTATTTCTCTATATTATTTCTCTATTATTTCTATATATTATTTCTCTGTATATTATTTCTCTGTATATTATTTCTCTGTATATTATTTCTCTGTATATTATTTCTCTATATTATTTCTCTGTATATTATTTCTCTATTATTTCTATATATTATTTCTCTTTATATTATTTCTCTATTATTTCTATATATTATTTCTCTGTATATTATTTCTTTATATTATTTCTCTATATTATTTCTCTGTATATTATTTCTCTATATTATTTCTCTGTATATTATTTTTCTTTATATTATTTCTCTTTATATTATTTCTCTATTATTTCTCTATATATTATTTCTCTGTATATTATTTCTCTATATTATTTCTCTGTATATTATTTCTCTTTATATTATTTCTCTGTATATAATTTTTCTTTATATTATTTCTCTATATTATTTCTGTATATTATTTCTCTTTATATTATTTCTCTTTATATTATTTCTTTATATTATTTCTCTATATTATTTCTCTTTATATTATTTCTCTATATATTATTTCTATATATTATTTCTCTTTATATTATTTCTCTATATATTATTTCTCTATATATTATTTCTCTATATTATTTCTCTGTATATTATTTCTCTTTACATTATTTCTCTATATTATTTCTCTTTAATTATTTTCTTATTTATTTCTCTGATTGATATTTTTT
>JACEEZ010019009.1:47500-62500 GCA_016584305.1 Chionoecetes opilio
GTGTATGTGTGTGTGTGTGTGTGTGTGTGTGTATGTGTGTGTGTGTGTGTGTATCAATGAGTAGTTGTTTTCATATTTATAGATATTTTATTACGTGACATATGTGATCTGTTTGTTAAAGTAAAGTAAATATTTGTTTCAAGGTCACTATAACATATGTACCTCCCTCCTCCACCGGAAATGCAATACCTCCCACCCACTCCACCATGACCTGCTCCCCCCCCCCGTAGATGATCCTTCCACCCCACCATCATGTATTGGAACACACACACACACACACACACACACACACACACACACAGAGAAGGTGATTGGGAAAGGAAGGGGGAGGGAATGAGTGATATATACGCACCATTTCCCTCACATTCCTTCCCCCTTCCCCTATATCCAACGGGGCCCCCTTGAGTGTGGTGGGGCTAGATGGTGTGGTAGTGCGGTTAGTGATGTGGTGGTGAGGTTAGTGGTGGTAGTGTGGTGGTGAGGTTTTAAGAGGGGTGGTGTGTGGTGGTAGTGGTAGGATTAGTGGTAATGTGGTGGTGAGGTTAAAGGGATTGAGTTTGGTGGTAGTATTAGTGGTAGGAGTGGAAGTGATTGTGGTAAGGGTTAGTGATTGTGTGGTGGTGGAGTTCTAAAGGGGTGGAGTTTGGTGGTAATAGTGTTGGTAGTGGTACTGTAGTAGTGATGTCTTAAGTGGGTGGAGTTTGGTGGTAGTAGTAGTGATAGTGGTAGTGGTTAGTAGTGTGGTGGTGGGATAAAGGGGGTGGAGTTTAGTAGTGGTAATAGTGGTAGGGGTGGATGTGATGGTGGTAGTGGTTAGTGGTGTGGTGGTGAGGTTTTAAAGGGGTGGAGTTTGGTGGTAGTAGCATTCGTAGTGGGTTTAGTGATGGTGGTAGGAGTTAGTAGTGGTGTGGTGGTGAGGTTTTAAAGGGGGTGGAGTTTATAGTAGTAGTGGAAGGGGTGGTAGTGGAAGGGGTGGATGCGTGGCTGAGCTCAGGGAAAGGGAAACTATTTCGATTAGTAGGAAGTCGTTGAGGCAAAAAAAAAAAAAACTAGGGACGCATAGAAATAAAATGTGAACAGTGAGAGAAACATTGTCAAAAGTGATGCTGTGTGTGTGTTTTTTACTCTCTCTCTCTCTCTCTCTCTCTCTCTCTCTCTCTCTCTCTCTCTCTCTCTCTCTCTCTCTCTCTCTCTCTCTCTCTCTCTCTCTCTCTCTCTCTCTCTCTCTCTCTCTCATATTCAGAGTGCTGTAATGGCAAAAGTTTCCCTTGATTGCTGTTGACTCTTCCTTGTCTTTTGTGTTTGATGCAGAAAACGAGAAAAAAATGTAAACAAAAACAAAAGATAGAAACTGAATATCATCGATTTTGTTGCTGAAATGAAAACTTATCTTTGAATCTCTCTCTCTCTCTCTCTCTCTCTCTCTCGTCCTCATCTCTCTCTCTCTCTCTCTCTGCTCCTCTCTCTGCTCTCTGCTCTGCTCGCTCTGCTGGCTGCTGGCTCGCTCGCTCGCTCGCTCCTCTCTCTCTCTCTCTCTCTCTCTCTCTCTCTCTCTCTCTCTCTCCTCTCTCATCTCTCATACTCTCTCCCTCTCTCTCTCTCTCTCTCTCTCCTCTAACTTGCAACAATGCCCGGAAGACTAAGTGAAAGCTATTCAACCCATTTTATTGTTCATAGAGAGAGAAGGAGAGGAGAGAGAGAGAAGAGAGATAGCAGAGAGAGAGGGGAGAGAGAAGAGAGAGGAAAAAGAAGCAAAAGAAAAAAAGAAAGAAAAAAGAGAAGAGGAGAGAGGAGAGAGAGAGAGAGAGAGAGAGAGAGAGAGAGGAAGAGAGAGAGAGAGAGAAAAGAGAGAGAGAGGGATTGAGGGCTGTTTTCTTCCTTCACTCTCTCTTTTTCCTCTCTCTCCTCTCTCTCTCTCTCTCTCTAAACTCTCTCTCGCCTCTCCTCCTCTCTCTCTTCTCAAAATTGTCAAACTATCTTGCAAGCGACAGTATCTGCACGAAATAGGAAAAAGAAAAGAAGAAAAGAAGAAAAGAAGAAGAAGAAAGAAGAAGAAGAAGAAGAAGAAGAGAAAGAAACATGAGAAGGTAAAGACAAGGAATAGAGGAAGAATGATGGGAAAGGCGAATAAAAAGGAATTAATGATAAATGATAAAGTGGAGGGAGGAGGAAAAGAGATAAGAAGAGAAAAATAAATAGATAGAGGAAGTGAGGAAAAGAAAAGTAAGATTAATGGAAGGAGAGATTATTGAGTATTGAAGAGGCGGGGGAGGGGGGAAGGAGGAGGAGGAGGAGAGGGGGAGGAGGAGGAGGGAAGAGGAGAGGAGGGGAGGAGGAGGAGGAGGAGAGGAAGGAAGAAGAAGAAGAAAAGAAGAAGAAGAAGAAAGAGGAGGAGGAGGATTATCTTGTGACTGCCTCTTCCCCATTTGTTAATATTTGCTATCATTTCCTCTTGTCTGGGGTGTGGGGTTGTGTGTGTGTGTGTGTGTGTGTGTGTGTTGTGTGTGTGTGGGGTGTGTGTGTGTGTGTGTGTCACGTTTACCTCCTTTCTCTTTTCTCTTTTTTTTCTTCTTTTTTTACATCCACATCCATCTTTCCTCTTTTTTCCCGTCTCATTTACTCTGTTATCTCGATTGTCCCCCTCTCTCTCTCTCTCTCTCTCTCTCTCTCTCTCTCTCTCTCTCTCTCTCTCTCTCTCTCTCTCTCCTCTCTCTCTCTCCCTCTCCTCTCATTCTTTCTCACTTTCCTCTTAAACCTCTCTCTCTCTCTCTCTCTCTCTTCTCTCTCTCTCCTTCTCTCCTCCTTCTCTCTCTCATCTCCCCTCTTCTCTCTCTCTCTCTCTCTCTCCGCTCTCTCTCTCCCCTCCCCCTCCTCTCTCTCTCCTCCTCCCCCCCTCCATCCATTTCTTATATACTAACAGCTTTAAAGTGTCTGTACAGTGTAGGGGTAATACAACTATAGCAAGAAGAAGAAGAGCATTCACCTCCAAAGGCTAACGAAAACGGTAAACGAAAGAGTTACGTAAGCTTATATAACGCCCTGGCAGGTGTTACGACTGTTACGTGTACGTACCCTAATGATCTACCTGCGCCTCGGGTTACAGGTATATATCCACATTATTCACCTCTATATATACATTACTACATCACTACTACTCTACTCTACTGCATCACTACTACTCTACTCTACTACATCATATATATATACATTACTACATTATATATCTACATTACTACATCATATATCTACAATACTACATCATATATCTACAATACTACATCATATATCTACATTACTACATCACTACTACTCTACTACATCATATATCTACAATACTACATCACATATCTACTACTACATCACATATCTACATTACTACATCACATATCTACATTACTACATCACATATCTACTACTACATCATATATCTACATTACTACATCACATATCTACATTACTACATCACATATCTACATTACTACATCACATATCTACATTACTACATCATATATATACATTACTACATCACATATCTACTACTACATCACATATCTACATTACTACATCATATATATACATTACTACATCACATATCTACTACTACATCACATATCTACATTACTACATCATATATATACATTACTACATCACATATCTACATTACTACATCATATATATACATTACTACATCACATATCTACTACTACATCACATATCTACATTACTACATCATATATATACATTACTACATCACATATCTACATTACTACATCATATATATACATTACTACATCACATATCTACATTACTACATCATATATATACATTACTACATCACATATCTACTACTACATCACATATCTACATTACTACATCACATATATACATTACTACATCACTACATCAATACAACTATACATTACTACATCACATATCTATTACTACATCATATATATATACTTTATTAACCTCTTTCTCCTCTTTCTCTACTCCTTGTTGTAGTTCCTCTTCTTCTTCATCTTTATTCTCCTCATTTTCTTTCTTTCGTCTTTGTTGAACCGATTACAACAAAGTGAAGGTAAGAAATCTAGGCCAAGCACCACTTTCTTTGTCAACATAGACTACTGAAAGAGGTCAAATATATATGATAGACTACTGAAAGAGGTCAAATATATAGGATAGACTACTGAAAGAGGTCAAATAGATATGATAGACTACTGAAAGAGGTCAAATAGATATGATAGACTACTGAAAGAGGTCAAATAGATATGATAGACTACTGAAAGAGGTCAAATAGATAGGATAGACTACTGAAAGAGGTCAAATAGATATGATAGACTACTGAAAGAGATCAAATAGATAGTATAGACTACTGAAAGAGGTCAAATAGATATGATAGACTACTGATAGAGGTCAAAGAGATATGATAGACTACTGAAAGAGGTCAAATAGAGATGATAGACTACTGAAAGAGGTCAAATAGATAGGATAGACTACTGAAAGAGGTCAAATAGATATGATAGACTACTGAAAGAGGTCAAATAGATATGATAGACTACTGAAAGAGGTCAAATAGATAGGATAGACTACTGAAAGAGGTCAAATACATATGATAGACTACTGAAAGAGGTCAAATACATATGATAGACTACTGAAAGAGGTCAAATAGATATGATAGACTACTGAAAGAGGTCAAATAGATATGATAGACTACTGAAAGAGGTCAAATACATATGATAGACTACTGAAAGAGGTCAAATAATTATGATATCTATAGCTACATTATTGACCTCTTCCTCCTCTTCCTTCTTTCTGTACCTCTTGTTGTTGTTGTTGTTGTTGTTGTTCGTCTTCATCAGATAGCTGTGTCGTCCCCTCTCACTCTATCCTTCCTCTAATACTAAGGATGGGTGAGGATGAGCCTTCTCGCTTTTCTATCCTTTTACTAATTAATCTGCTCATTTAATACTAATTATGCGAAATACAGTAAGTAGTTCACTCAAACAGATTACCTCGTTATGACTAGTTTTTTCTCTCTTAAATGCCGTTCCGCTCCTCCTCCTCCTCCTCCTCCTTCTCCCCTCCTCCTCCTCCTCCTCCTCCTCCTCCCTCCTCCTCTCTCCTCCTCCTCCTCCTCCTCCTCCTCCTCCTCCTCCTCCTCCTCCTCCTCCTCACTTTATTAAGCAGAGTGCCGCCTTGATCGCTTTGCTAATCCCGGATACATTTTCAATAATGGAAGTGCGACTTTCAAATCACCTGGTTATTGTGTGTGTGTGTGTGTGTGTGTGTGTCGTGTGTGTGTGTGTGTCTGTGTGTGTGTGTCTGTGTGTGTGTGTGTGTGTGTGTGTGTGTGTGTGTAATTCATAATTCACCCACGGTATTGCCCACGGGAGCTGAACTCGCGATTACCAGTTTTACCCTCCCGGAAAGAGCTTGGAACTCGTAGTGACCGATCTTTGGGTAATGCTGGGACCTCACACCGCACACACCACATCCCCTTGCTCAAGTGGGATGGTAACCGCCCAGATTTGTCAATGAAAAATACCCTGAAGCGAACGGGTATCGAACGGGCGACCACAAAATGACCAAACCACTTAAACCACTAGACCACGCAGGCGGTAATTGTATGTGACGGGAAAAAATCATGAAGCCACTTCTTATCTCTCTCTCTCTCTCTCTCTCTCTCTCTCTCTCTCTCTCTCTCTCTCTCTCTCTCTCTCTCTCTCTCTCTCTCTCTCTCTCTCTCTCTCTCTCTCTCTCTCTCTCTCTCTCTTCCTCTCTCTCATTCTTGCTCTTCCTCTTTATCACCATCTGTTCTGTAGTTTTGTTTCCTTCCCTTCCTTCTCATCCATCCTACTTGTTTCCTTCCTCCTTTCCTTTCCTCCCCTCCTTCCCTTCTCCTCCCACAGACTTTCAGATAAGGGAAAGAAAAAAGAGGGAAAGAAGGGAACAGCTGGACCTTAGACTGTATTGGGGGCTTGAGGAAGATTAATTTAAGTGAGGGGAAGTTTCAGGTCCTCGTTTCCCCTTAGTGTGTCCTTCCTTCTTCTGTCCCCTCACCTCCCTACTTTTTGTTTTCCCCTCAATTCCCCACCACTTGGACCCTTTGTATGCCTTTCCCCTCTTTCTCCTCCCTCCTCCTCTTGCTACTGTATCTTTTTCCTTGTCATTCACTTGTACGTTCCTCTTTCCTATCTAAATTTGACAGTTTTAGGAATTAGGTGAGAGATATACAGAACAGATGCATTTAGTAAGAGAGTGACATTGAAGTTGAAGCTATAGATGATAGAACTCCTCACTTTACCTATAGTGCCTTGACATTTAAAAGCACGATTTAAATTTTGAAGAAGAATTTTTGGTACTTAAAAAAAAAAAAAATCTCCTGACGCCTAATTTTTTTTCACTTTTTTTCACTTTTTTTTTTTTTTTTTTTTTTTTTTTTTTTTTTTTTTTTTTTTTTTTTTTTTTTTTTTTGAGAGATAGAAAATGTATAAGATTTGCGGTTGTGAGAAGGAGAGCTAATGATGCTATTGCTACGTATACAAAAGTGAGCATTGGTTTGAAAGTGTGAATAGAGCGAGTAAGAGGGAATAGAAAAATTGCTGTTCACCACCACAAGAATCACCACTTTCCTCTACACAATTATCACCACCACTTGAATCACCACTTTCTTCCTATACCAATGTCACCATCAAAAGAATCACCACTTTCCTCCTATACCAATGTCACCACCACAAGAATCACCACTTTCCTCCTGTAGACACCATTGTCACCACCACACCATCACCACCACAAGAATCACCACTTTCCTCCTCTACCACTGTCACCACCACAAGAATCACCACTTTTCTCCTACACCACTGTCACCACCACAAGAATCACCACTTTCTTCCTCTACCTTTACCATCACCACCACCACCACCACCGAAGCGCAGGATCGCAATAACCACTTCGAGAACCCTGTAACCCACTCGAGAACCCTGTAACCACTCGAGAACCCTGTGACCCACTTTGTAACCCACTTGATCGTTTAGTTCAGTGCCTCAATATGCCTCTTGTCTTGCCCTCTTTTATGCTGGACTGAAGAAGAACATGTCGAGGATAGAACAGGACTTGAACGCGTATAGGTTAAGGGTGGAGGAGATGGAAAAGTGGCATTATTAGGTCAGGTTTTATTTTATTTTTTATTAGATTTTTATATTTTTTTTTATTACCTAATATTTATTGTAATTTTTTTAATTTTTAGATTATTGACTTTTTATTAGATTTTCAAATACAAAAAAATCTGGAAAAAACTGATAGATATAGGATGAAAAAAAATTGACAGCATGAGATATTTTTTTCTTTTTCTTAAGTAGGTACCAAAGATTCTTCCTCAAAATGGAACTCATATTTTTTTTTTCTTAAGTAGGTACCAAAGATTCTTCCTCAAAATGGAACTCGTGCATTTTAATTTCAAGGAACTATAAATATTATTAGTACTATAGATATTATTAGAACTCTATATATTATTAGTACTATAGATCTTATGTATTATAGTCAGGAGTTTTTTTTCTCTACTTTTTCCTTTGCCTTGCTTATTCATTTTCCTCTTCCCTTTCCTCTCCTTTACCTTTACTCTCCTCCTTTACCTTCCTTTACTTACCTCTACTTAACTTCTCCCTTATCCCTTATCCCTTTCCTTCCTTATCAGTTTCCTCTTCCCTTATCTCTCCTCATCTTTTTTCCACACATTCTCTCATTCTCTCATTCATTCTCTTTCATTCTCTTTCCATTCTCTCATTCTCTCATTCATTCTCCTTCCCTTCCCTCATTTTGCCCTTTTAAATCCTTCTTTATTTTACACGTCTTAACATCTTCAACTTATTCTGGTTCTTCTACTCATGTACTTTTTCTCTTAAGCCGTAAGTAACCCTTCACCTATTTCCATTTTTATCTATTTACTTCTTTATTTCTCCCTTTCCTTCTTTATCTTCATTTACTTCTCTCTCTTCCTTTGTCATTCTTTCCTTCATTCCATCTTCATTCTCTATGTTCCTTCTACCTCTTCCTCTGTCTTTCCTTCCTTCCATCTTCCTCCTTCCTCTTCCTGTCTTTCCTTCCTTCCTCCTTCCTCTTCCTCTGTCTTTCCTTCCTTCCTCCTTCCTCTTCCTCTGTCTTTCCTTCCTTCCTTCTACCTCTTCCTCTGTCTTTCCTTCCTTCCATCCTCCTTCCTCTTCCTCTTCCTTTGTCTTTCCTTCCTTCCATCTTCCTTCTACCTCTTCCTCTGTCTTTCCTTCCTTCCATCCTCCTCCTTCCTCTTCCTCTTTCTTTCCCTCCTTCCATCCTACTCAAGTTATTTTTCTCTTCCTCCCAATCTCTTCAAAGAAAAAAAAATCGACGTTTAACAAAAAATATTGAAGACGAGAGAGAGACAGAGAGAGAGAGAGAGAGAGAGAGAGAGAGAGAGGAGAGAGAGGAGAGGAGAGAGAGCAGAGAGAGAAGAGAGGAAGAGAGAGAAAGAGAGAGGAGGTAGAGAGAGCGAGACGAAGAGAGAAGGAGATAAGACAGAGAGAGAGAAAGAGAGAGAGAAGAGAGAGAGAGAGAGAGAGAGAGAGGGGAGTGTCTGGTAATATTTGGAGGGATATCACATTCGCGCCAGAAACGAAATTTCCCGGAAGGAGGGATAATTGAATGACAAAATATTGGAAATAAATATGACAGTGATTTATGAGGTGGTGATGGGATGAGAGAGGGAGAGAGAGAGAGAGAGAGTGAGAGAGAGGAGAGAGAGAGAAGGGGGAGAGAGAGGAGAGGGGAGGAGAGAGAGAGAGAGGTTACCTTTAAAATACATATGAACTCCCTCTCCCCAATACAGAATACCCTACTTAAGCTTTAATGGAACTGTAGACAACTCCTCCCCCCCCTCCCCCCCCCTCCCCCATTCCCTCAACCCCCCACCCCTCCATTCCCTCAACCCCCCATTCCCCACCCCTCCATTCCCTCAACCCCCCACCCCCCATTCTCAACCCCCCACCCCCCATTCCCTCAACCCCCCAACCCCCCTCCATTCCCTCAACCCCCCACCTCTCCATTCCTCACCCCCCACCCCCATCCCCCCACCCCCTCCATTCCCTCAACCCCCCACATCCCCACCTTACTATAGATACATACGAATATATAAGAATGAGAAAACATACGAATATAAAATTAAGAAGAGTATATATGAATAAGAATATATAAGAATGAGAAAACATAAGAATATACAATTAAGAACGAGAATATATGAATGAGAGAATACATAAGAATATATAAGAATGAGAATACCTAAAAATAATCTCCTTAATGTATGAAATTAATTAATCCTGTGAGATGGTTAGGAAAAGAAGAAGTAAAAAGTAAAAGAAAAGTAGGAAGTGTAAACAAAAAGTAAAGAAGAAAAGTTTCCTCGTGTTAAGGTAAAGAGGAAAGAAATAGTTTCCCCATTACATGAACACAATAACATTAACGGAATAAATATAAACACAATAACATTAACGGAATAAATATAAACACAATAACATTAACGGAATAAATATAAACACAATAACATTAACGGAATAAATATAAACACAATAACATTAACGAAATAACTATAAACACAATAACATTAACGAAATAAATATAAACACAATAACATTAACGAAATAAATATAAACACAATAACATTAACGAAATAACTATAAACACAATAACATTAACGAAATAAATATAAACACAATAACATTAACGGAATAAATATAAACACCATAACATTAACGAAATAAATAGAAACACAATAACATTAACGAAATAAATATAAACACCACGAAGAATTATAAATGAATGATGTTAATGGTAAAAAAAGGATAAATAAATGATATGGTTTTTTTAAATAAATGAGGAAAAATGTAAAAAAAATTATATATAGTTGATGATCAGTGTAAAAATAAGAAATTAATGATGATAAATGTAAAAGAATGATTAATTAATGATGATAAATGTAAAAGAATGATTAATTAATGATGATAAATGTAGAAGAATGATTAATTAATGATGATAAATGTAAAAGAATGATTAATTAATGATGATAAATGTAAAAGAATGATTAATTAATGTTGATAAATGTAAAAGAATGATTAATTAATGATGATAAATGTAAAAGAATGATTAATTAATGTTGATAAATGTAAAAAAATGATTAATTAATGATGATAAATGTAAAAGAATGATTAATTAATGATGATAAATGTAAAAGAATGATTAATTAATGATGATAAATGTAAAACAATGATTAATTAATGATGATAAATGTAAAACAATGATTAATTAATGATGATAAATGTAGAAGAATGATTAAAATTAAAATGAGATAAAATTTTAAAAAAATGTTTAAATTAATGAGGGAATAAATGTAAAAAAAAGATACCTAGATAAAATAAAAAAATTGAGGGATAAAAAGAAAAAAAAACCAAAAACCCGACCTTGGGGACGCCGGGGAATTAAAAATTTTTTAATAATGGATTTATGATTTATTTTTTTGGACCGGGCCGCCCGTTTTTTGAATTTTATTTTCTTAGAAAGTTTGTTTTTGGACTTTTTTTTAAATTTTTAATCCCCGGGGAAAATTTTGGATAGAATTAAAAAAATTTTACCACTTTATTTTTTAATTTTTATTAATTTTGGGGAAAAAAAAAAAAAAAACCCCTTTGCAAGGGGAGGAAACGGAAAAAAAAATTGAAAAAAGAAAAAGGAATTTTTGAAAAATTTTTTAAAAAAAGAGAGAAAAAAGAGAAAAGAGAGAGAGGGGAGGGGGACGGGGAGAAGAGGGGGGAGATGAAGGGGAGAGGGGAGACGAAAAGGGGGAGAGAGGGGAGAGGGGGGGGGAGAGAGAGAGAGAGAGAGAAAAAAAAAAAAAATTTTTTTATACCGGCACGCCCCCCCTCAGGTGTTTTTAAACCTGAAAAAACCCAGCTTTTTGGCTCGGGGGGGTCTGCCCTCACTTTTGTGGTTTAAAAATTCGCATACCTAGGCCATGTTATATACCACGAAAATGATTGATGAAAATGTTTGATATAAACCAAGCAGACCACCAAAGTCTTTGTGGGAAATACTCTACAGAGGAAAATTTTTTACTGTAAAAACAGAAAAGGTGAAGAGGGGGGTTTTTCAGGAGGGCAATGCTACTTAATTTTACTGCAACTCGCTTTTTTGGTTTTCCCCGGGACAAGGTGGCCCCACTTAAAGAAAAGCCTAAAAGGGGCTGTCAAAAATGACATCCTTAAGAGGCTTTTTTGGGGGGTGCCCAGGGGGTGCAGCTCGCCCCGGCTTTGCTAGGGGAAAGGGGCGGGAAAAATTTTGGATGGTGATCCGTCGGAAAAACCCGTGGGGCGGGTTTTAAAGGGGTAGAGTGGGGCGTTTTACGAAAATCCAGAGAGGGGGAGGGAGGGGAGAGGAGAGGGGAAAAGGGGGGAGAGGGAGAGAGAGGGTTTTTATAAATTTTAAAACCCAATGGGGGAAAATCCCAGAAAAAAAGGGAAAGGGAAAAAAAGGGGGAAACTTTAAGGGAAATTTATTTTTCGGGGGGAAAAGGGGAAGGGGGAAGAGAGAGAGGAGAGGGAAAAAAAAAAAAGAGCCCAAAAAAAAAAAGGCTTTAAAAAAAGGGAAAAAAACCTTTTATAACAAAATTTTGAATTTTTTATTTTGGTTTTTAGGAAAAAAGAAAAAGCAATAACCCCAGGAATAGAAAGGAAAAATTTTTTAAGAATTTTTCCCCTCCCTTCTTTAAAAAAAATTCCCCCTTTCCCTTTTTTCCTCTTTTTTTTTTTTCTTCCCCGGCTTTCTCCCTTTCAAACCCCCTCTCCTCTCTCTCTTACACTTTTTCTCTACTTCCTTTTACCTCTTCCCCCCTCCTCCGCCCCCTTTCCCCCTTCCATTTTTTACTCTCTCTTTCCTTTTATCTCCTCTTCTTTCTCTTTTTCTCTCTACCCCCCTCTCTCTCTTTCTCTCTTGTATTATTCCACCCATGCCAGTAAATTTATCGTATAGTTTCCGTATAAGGTAAACAAAATGGGATATATATGTTGTATGATGTATGTAGTAGTATGGGAATAGTATGTTATGTTTGTATGTATGTATGTTTTGTGGACATAGGACTCATAGGTTTGGGTTTATTAATGGATTTGGTTTTTTTTTCCATCCTATTTTGTAATGAATTTTGGGGGTTTTAAATAATTTTTAATATAGTCGAAAGTAATTTCTAAATGTGTGTGTGTGTGTGTGTGTTGTGTGTGGGGTGTGTGTGTTGTGGGTGTGGTTTTGGGGTTTGTGTGTGTTGTGTTTTGTGTGTGTGTGTGTGGGGGTTTTGGGTGTGGTTTTGGGGGCTCTTCTTTCCAGGCGCAGTGGGACCCTTTTTCTATTTCTTTTCTCTCTCTCAAATCTCTCCTCTCCTTTTCTCTCTCCCCTCTCTCTTTTCCCCTCTCTCTCTCCTCTCTCCCCTTTTCAAAGTGGACGTTTTTAAAAAGGGGGACGACGGGTTTTTTCCCCACCAAAAAGAGAGAGAGAAAAGAGAGAAGAGGAAGGGGAGAAGAAAGAGGAGAGAGAGGGGAGAAAAAAAAAAAAAATAAAAAAATAGAGCCCCTTTAAAAATTTAAAAGGGGAACTAAAGAAAAAAATTTTTTTTTCTTCTTTTTCTTTTCTTTTTTTCTTACTGAAACCCCAACCAATAACCAACCTAAAAACCCAAGACTTTCTCTCATATCTCTTCTCTTTTCTGTTTTTCTCCCCTTCCTCTAAAACATTTTCCCCCCTCCTAACCCGGGAATAATGAAATTTTTTTTTCCCCTCCTTTGCCTCTTCTCCCCTTCTCTCTTTTTCCCCTCTACTCCCTTAAATCCCCCTCTTCTCCCTTTGGTTTCCTCCTCTCTCCCAACCCCTCTCTCTCTACTTACCCAATGCTAATCTCTCTTCTCTCACTCCTCCCCCCTTTTTTTCTCTCTTTTCCCCTCTTCATCTCTCTCTCCCCCTCTCCTTCCCCTCCTTAAACCCCTCTCCTTTCTTCTCCTCTCTCTCTCTCTTCCTCCCCTTCTTTACCCCAGTTTTTTCCAAAAATTTTTTTTTTTTTTTCTCTCCCTCCCCTCCTCTTCCTTCCCCCTTTTCTCTCTCCTCTCGTCCTCTCTATCCCCTCTCTTCTATTTTCTCCCCTCTCCCCTCTCTCTTCCCCTTTTTCTTTTCTTTTTTTTATCTCTCTTCCCCAACCCCCCTCATTTTTCCCCTTCTCTCTCTCCCCCCCCTTTTTCCCCCCCCCTCTTTCCCCTTTTTCTTTAATTTTTTTCCCAATTCCCATTAAAATTTTATTTTTCTCTCTCATAACTTTTTTCTCTTCCCCCTCTTTCCACCTGTACTTTCTCCCCTTCCGGTTGGGTTTTTTTTTAAAATTTTTTTTTCGTTATTTAATTTAATTCCTCCCCCCCTTTTTTTTCCTTTTTTTTCCTTTTTTTTCTTCTTTTCTTTTTTTTTCTTCTTTCTTCTTCTTTCCTTTTTTTCTTTCCCTTTTTCTTTCATTTTTTTTCCTTTTTTTTTTCTGGTTTTCATTTTTTTTTCTTTTAAAAATTTTTCCTTTGCCTGTTTTCCTTGTTTTCAAAATTTTCAGGGCATTATTTTTCTTTTTCTTTTTTCAAGTAGTAAACCCCATATTTGTAATATATGATTAGAGCATTATAAACAGGGATTATAGCCGTAGTAGACATTTTTTCTTTATTTCACGTATTTTATTTTTCCTTTGTTTTATTTTTTTTATTTATTATTAAATTTTTTATTTTTTTCTAGGGTTTGATGAATTTGGACCTTTTTTTCCCTGGCAATTATATTTTTTTTTTTATATAAACTTTTTTTTTTTTTTTTTTTTTGCCTGGACATTTTTTTTGTCCCTTCCCCAAAAAAAAATAATCACCTTTCCTTTTCATAATTTTTAATCCAAATTTTTTGTTTTCTCTCTTCTCTCTCTCCTCTCTTCTCTCTCCCTTCAAACTTTACTCTCTCTCTCTCTCTTCCTCCTTTTTCCCCTCCCCAGTTTATTTCTCTCATCTCCCCTCTCTCTCTCTTTTCTCTCTTCTTCTTCGTTCTTCTCTTCCCTTTTCCTTAACATTTTCCCCTCCTTTTTCCCCTTTTTTCCTTAACTATTTTTCCTTTTCCCCTTTTTTCCTCCCCTTTTTTTCCCTTCCACTCCCCTTTTTCCTTTTTCTCTCTCTCTCTCTCTTTTCTCTCCCCCTCTCTCTCTCTCTCTTCTCCTCTCTCTCTCTCCTCTTCCTCCCCTCCCCCTCTTTTCTCCCCTTTTCTCTGTGCTTTAAAAAACGTTCCCTTTTTTCTTTTCCCAAATTGTGTTTTCCCCTTAAAATTTTTTTAAAATTTTTAAAATTTCAGCCCCCTCATTTCCTTTCTTTTTATTTTATTTTAGAGTTCCTTCTAAAATACCTAATTTATGGTTCCCATCCCCTTTTTTCATGGGTTCCTCTCTTCTTTTCTCCCCTCCCCCTCTCTCTCTCTCTCTCTCTGCTCTCTCTGCTCTCTCTCCTCTCTCTCTCTCTTCTCGCATCTCTCTCTCTCTCTCCTCTCTCTCTCATCTCTCGTCTCTCCTCTTCTCTTCTCTCTCTCTCTCTCTCTCTCCCTTCTCTCCATCTCTCTCTCTCTCTCTCTCTCTCTCTCTCTCTCACATCCCTCCCACACACATCACGTTTGGCTGTTCCATTCACTACCAATTTTTTTCCCTCTTACGAAGCATATGTTAGAATATTTATGTGGCAGTTCAGATTTAACATTTCCGTTTAGCTTCCTTTACCTTCTCTCTCCTCCTCCTCCTCCTCCTCCTCCTCCTCCTCCTCCTCCTCCTCCTCCTGTCTTTATTGCTTCGTTTCTATCACAGTAAAACAATGGAATTTTTTTATAAGAAATATTTTATGTGGGTATTAATTTTTAGGGTATACTTTACGGCTCTTGGGTTGGAGG
>JACEEZ010019010.1:0-2500 GCA_016584305.1 Chionoecetes opilio
AATTTTTTTTTTTTTCAAAAAACGAGGGTTTAAAAAAAGGGAAGTTTGTTTTTGGTTGTGTTTTTGGTTGTGGGTTTGGTGTGTGTGGTGGTGAGGGGAGAAAGAGGAAGGGGACAAAATTGTCTATCTGTAGGTAGACTGAGGGTTAAATGATAGACAAGAAGAGTTAAATCATCGTTCTATCTCACTGGTTAGCATCTGTATTTTATGCGTTAGATAGGTATAAAATGTGCACTGCAGAAGAGAGAGAGAGAGAGAGAGGAGAGAGAGAGAGAGAAGAGAGAGAGAGGAGAGAGAGAGAGAGAGAGAGAGACGAAGAGAGAAGAGAGAGAGAGAGAGAGAAGAGAGAAATCATTTGTCAGGTATGTACAATTTGTCCCTAAACCTTCATCTCCTTCCTCCTCCTCCTCCTCCTTCCTTCCTACCTCCCTTCCTTCCTCCCAGAAAATTTAATAAGGACATAGAAATACTCTATAAATCAGTACTTACCCTCCTCCTCCTCCTCCTTCCTTCCTTCCTTCCTTCCTTCTCCTCCTCCTCCTCCTCCCAGAAAATGTAATAAGGATATATGTAGAAATACTCTTTAAATCAGTACTCACCCTCCTCCTCCTCCTCCTAATGACGCAATACACAGGTTTTTTCCGTCAACATACCTGGAAAAGAAGAGAAAAACACGTGTTATTATTTGATTTATTTTCATGTGTGTAATTCCCTTTGTTAATGTAGTTAGAGAGAGAGAGAGAGAGAGAGAGAGAGAGAGAGAGAGAGAGAGAGAGAGAGAGAGAGAGAGAGAGAGAGAGAGAGAGAGAGAGAGAGAGAGAGAGAGAGAGAGAGAGATTTCCTACGCCAAGAAGTCATTTAATTGAACCTTGCAACATATTTTTTCCAACACTACCTGAATTTTTTTTTCTTTCTCTCTCTCTCTCTCTCTCTTTGAAGTTAGTATATAATTTTCATTCCTCAAGTGACACACACGAAACCGTTGCCCGAAGGCTTTTCAGACGAAGATATAACCTCCTATTACTACTACTATTACTACTACTACTACTATACTCCTCTTACTACCACTACCAGCTCTCCTCCTCCTCTTTCTACTACTACTAGACTACTACTACTACTACTACTACCACTACCAGCTCTCCTCCTCTTTCTACTACTACTACTACTAGACTACTACTACTACTATTACCACTACCAGCTCTCCTCCTCTTTCTACTACTACTACTACTACTAGACTACTACTACTACTATTACCACTACCAGCTCTCCTCCTCCTCTTTCTACTACTACTACTAGACTACTACCACCACTACTACCACTACCAGCTCTCCTCCTCTTTTACTACTACTACTACTACTACTACTCCTGGGTTCCTATGTGTCAGGGCCTTTCGTACAGGCATGCACAAAGTGGTATCATCACGCCTTCCTTTCCCATTATTATATTATTATTATCATCATTATTATTTCACACGTCTTCCCACATAAATTTTCCAACAATGCACATAATATATCTCTCATTCCTCCTCTTCCTGCACTTTCTCCTCCTCCTCCTCCTCCTCCTCTTACTACTACTACTACTACTACTACTACTACTACTACTACTACTACTACTACTACTACCACTACTACTACTACTACTACTACCACCACCTACTACTACTACTACTACTATACTACCTCCTAGTTTATTTTTTTTTGTGTAACGTTAGCTTTAGTTTAGAGTCAGTCTCTCCTTCAATCTTATCTATATTTAGCTAGCTACTGTGTGTGTGTGTGTGTGTGTGTGTGTGTGTGTGTGTGTGTGTGTGTGTGTGTGTGTGTGTGTGTGTGTGTGTGTGTGTGTGTTTAGTACGCAGAAGATATCAACAAAAACTTGATCATGGACTCCCTAAATATGTATATGACGTAGTAGTATAGGTTAGCAGACCAGGGAGAGAACAGCCATACATACATACACATGGGGCCATACTCTCTCTCTCTCTCTCTCTCTCTCTCTCTCTCTCTCTCTCTCTCTCTCTCTCTCTCTCTCTCTCTCTCTCTTCCTATAAAATTCCATGGCAGTTTCTTCTATACTGCATGGTGTTTATTTATCACTTTTTTCCTGCCAGTCTCGGCCGGAGGGAGAGGTGGGTGGGGAGGAGCCTTCAACTTTACTATTCTTTGACCTCTAACACGTAGAAACTATAGTGGTAGAAAGTAGTCCATAAACAGCCTCGTTTGGCCCAGTAGGGTTGTTGCTGCTGTTCTTCCTTTGTATTCCTTTGTATTTTCCTCTTCCTCTTCCTCTTCCTAGTTATATATCTCCCTCTTCCTTACCACCTCTTATTATTATTCTTAATGTCTCTCCTCCTCTTCTTCTTCTTCCTCCTCCTCCTCTTCTTCCTCCTCCTCTATTATATCTCCCTCTTCCTTACCACCTCTTATTATTATTCTTAATGTCTCTCCTCCTCTTCTTCTTCTTCCTCCTCCTCCTCCTCCTCTTCTTCCTCCTCCTTATA
>JACEEZ010019010.1:5000-7500 GCA_016584305.1 Chionoecetes opilio
ATTGGTGGTAGTAGTAGTAGTAGTAGTAGTTGGGTGGTGGTGGTGGTGTGGTGGTGGTGGTGGTGTGGTGGTGGTGGTGGTGTAGTAGTAGTAGTAGTGGTGGTGGTGGTAGTAAGTATTGGTGGTAGTGGTAGTAGTAGTAGTGGTAGTAATAGTAGTGAGTGGTGGTAGTAGTAGTAGTAGTAGTAGGTGAGTGTGGTGGTGTAGTAGTAGTAGTAGTAGTTATGGTGAGTGGTGTGGTGGTAGTAGTAGTAGTAGTAGTAGTTTGGTGGTAGTAGTAGTAGTAGTAGGTAGTAGTAGTATGGTGGTAGTAGTAGTAGTGGTGGTGGTGGTGGTTGGTAGTAGTAGTAGTAGTAGGTGTAGTAGTAGTAGTGGTGGTGGTGGTAATAGTAGTAGTAGTGGTGGTGGCAGTAGTATAGTAGTATTGGTGTGTAGTAGTAGTAGTATTGGTAGTAGTAGTAGTAGTGGTGGTAGTAGTAGTAGTAGAATTGGTGGTAGTAGTAGTAGTGGTGGTGGTGGTAGAAGTAGTAGTAGTATTGGTGGTGGTAGTAGTAGTAGGTAGGTGGTATTTAGTAGTAGTAGTGTATGGTGGTATAGTAGTAGTAGTAGTGGTAGTGTAGGTAGTAGTAGTAGTAGTAGTAGTTTGGTGGTAGTAGTAGTAGTATTGGTGGTAGTAGTAGTATGGTATTGGTGGTGGTAGTAGTAGTAGTATGGTGGTAGTAGTAGTGAGTGGTGTGGTAGTAGTTAGTAGATTGGTGGTATTTAGTAGTAGTTGTGGTGGTGTAGAGAGTAGTAGTATTGGTGGTGGTAGTAGTAGTAGTATTGGTGGTGGTAGTAGTAGTGTGGTGGTGGTGGTAGTAGTAGTAGTGGTGGTGGTAGAAGTAGTAGTAGTATTGGTGGTAGTAGTAGTAGTAGTATTGGTGGTGGTAGTAGTAGTAGTAGTATTGGTGGTAGTAGTAGTAGTATTGGTGGTAGTAGTAGAGTAGTAGTAGTAGTAGTAGTAGTAGTGGTGGTAGTGTAGTAGTAGTAGTAGTAAGCGAACAGACAGAACAGAGACAGATACAGCCAGACAGACATATACACAAACAAGATAGATAGACAGATAGACTAGACAGCCAGACAGACAAAACAGCTAGACAGACAGACAAGCTAGCTAGACAAGGCAGGCAGACAGACACACACACACACACACATAAAACCACACACACAGAAGGTTACAGTAAATACTCGCCACATTCTAACAAATATAATAACAGTAATAAAAGTAATAGACAGACGTGTTTTGAGGGACAGTGAGTAAGCAAGTGGTGGTGGAATTCAAGTGAGTAAGAGGATTTTTTTTTTATATACATTTGTTGCTATAGCGCGTGTAGGCAGTGAGCTCCAGGGGTGGGATGGTAGGCCCTGGAGGCACACTTGAGGGCTGTGATGGTTGGCCCTCGCCCGTGGTGGCACAGGCAGGATTGTTATATATATAGTGACGCCTGTGATTAGAGGCTCATGCCGCCCCCCTGTGTCCTCCCATGCACTTAATGGCTGAGTTAATGAGCAGAATGTGGGTGTTCTTAGGCCACTCGACGGTGCAGAAAGATCTTAAGCGGATTTTACAGACCGCATCGGGGATCGAACTCAAGGTCACCGTCTCCTCACTCGGAGACGCTAACCACTCTGCTACCGCCTCCCCTTCAGTAAGAGTAATGCAAGAGGTGATAAGGGGAGTGTGCAATAGGTAGTTAGGAAATGTTAGGAAAGAAAGGTTACCAAGCAGGCCCGAGGGTTGTGTGTGTGTGTGTGTGTGGTGTGTGTGTGTGTGTGTGTGTGTGTGTGTGTGTGTGTGTGGGAAACAGTGGAAGTGGTGGGAAGGGAAACTGCACCTTACGTATTGTTACTTTTTAAAGTGTGTGTTTGTAAAATGTGGTGAAAAAAAATTCATTGTGAGACGTAAGAAATAGCCTTGAAAAGAGAGAGAGAGAGAGAAGAGAGAGAGAGAGGGGAGAGAGAGAGAGAGAGAGAGAGAGAGAGAGAGAGAGAGAGAGAGAGAGATATGGTAAGGCTGATAATAAAGATAAAGGTGAGGAAACAGGATGAGGAGGAGGAGGAATGAATGGAGGAGGATGAGGAGGAGGAGGAGGAGGAGAGATATGAAGGAGGGAAAAAGGGAGAGCAAACTGACCTTGATGAGAGAGAGAGAGAGAGAGAGAGAGAGAGAGGAGAGAGAGATAGAGAGAGAGAGAGAGAGAGAGAGAGAGAGAGAGAGAGAGAGAGAGAGCAGGATGGAGGAAAGATAAGTGAAAGAAGGAGGGAAGAGAAATGAGCACAACAGGAGACAGAAAAAGACACGAACGCACACACACACACACACACACACGCACACGCACACACACTTGACCATTTGATTACACCTTAACAATGAGGGTGACAGGTGTGTGTGTGTGTGTGTGTTGTGTGTGTGTGTGTGTGTGTGTGTGTGGTGGTTGGTATGCATTCGAATCTGTCCATA
>JACEEZ010019010.1:12500-20000 GCA_016584305.1 Chionoecetes opilio
AATGAGTGTGTGTGTGTGTGTGTGTGAGAGAGAGAGAGAGAGAGAGCGAGAGCGAGAGAGAGCGAGAGCGAGAGCGAGAGAGAGAGAGAGAGAGAGAGAGAGAGAGAGAGAGTAGGAGGAAGTCAGTTCATGTCACATTCGACACCCCTCAAGGTCAAGGACGAGATCTTTTTATTTCCTTCCTTTCAGATACGGTGACGAGTGTGTGTGTGTGTGTGTGTGTGTGTGTGTGTGTGTGTGTGTGTGTGTGTGTGTGTGTGTGTGTGTGTGTGTTGTGTTGTGTGTGTGTGTTTTGGGTGTGTGTGTGAACAATGGATGCACTTATCTTCATCATCTTCTATTTCTGTCTGCCCTTCGTTCACACAAATAGAATATAATTTGAAATAATTTCCTTTTCACACACACACACACACACACACACACACACACACACACAGATACAAATTCAAGCACGAAAGCAGAAAAACAAAAGTGAACATAAGAACATAAGAAAATAAGGAAGCTAGAATAACTTAAGAAAAATAAACAAACATGAATAATGAGATAGAGAGAGAGAGAGAGAGAGAGAGAGGGGAGAGAGAGGAGAGAGAAGAGAGAGAAGAGAGAGAGAGAGAGAGAGAGAAGAGAGAGAGAGAGAGAGAGAACAGACACACACACACACGGAAAAGGTTCACCCATAACCCTGTTTTCAAAAGAGCGTGTCTGCCAAGGCTAACATTGTGTGTGTCAAATTTCCTTCCGCGGCGTGAGACAAGGAACAGCGAGTCATAAAGAGTCACTGAGTCACAGTCATAGAGTCATAGTCACTGAGTCATAGAGTCGCAGTCAGTCATAGTCATTAGATTATACTTTTTTTCATAGTCAGTCACACCGAATCACAGAGTCATAGAGTCGCAGAAACATAGTCAGTCATAGTCACATAAACATAGGAGTCAGTCAGTCACATCAACATAGGAGTCAGTCAGTCACATCAACATAGGAGTCAGTCAGTCACATCAACATAGGAGTCAGTCAGTCACATAAACATAGGAGTCAGTTAGTCACATCAACATAGGAGTCAGTCAGTCACATCAACATAGGAGTCAGTCAGTCACATCAACATAGGAGTCAGTCAGTCACATCAACATAGGAGTCAGTCAGTCACATCAACATAGGAGTCAGTCAGTCACATCAACATAGGAGTCAGTCAGTCACATCAACATAGGAGTCAGTCAGTCACATCAACATAGGAGTCAGTCAGTCACATCAACATAGGAGTCAGTTAGTCACATCAACATAGGAGTCAGTCAGTCACATCAACATAGGAGTCAGTCAGAGAGTCACAGAGTCAGTGAGTCAGAGTAAATATATGAACTAAATATTCTTAAAACCGTATTTAATGTTTATCTGTTGATCTTAAGACAGCTTAGATCACAAGTTAATTACGAGTACAATATGATACACACTCCATTCCTATCACTTAGCATTAGTAACTGTATTATATTCATTAACTAACTTCGTATGCATCTATATATACCCACGTTTATGTAGGTATGGATGTATGCCATTCATTCACTAACTCATTCATAACAGGGGAAAAAATTAATAGTGTGAATACGGAAAAAAATAAAAGCCAATTATGTAGTTATGCCATTCCTTCAGTAATTCAATCATTAATAATCTATCACAGGGAAAATATTAATAGTAGGAATACGGAAAATACTACTCTACTAACAGTAACCTTGGCTTTAGTATTTCAGTGCATTTCCTCATGTCTACGTTATTTTCTATTTCTTCCTGTACGCATGTCTTCAGGTGTCAATTAAATTATTATTATTATTATTATTATCAACACTATAATAAGATGTTACGTCAACAAGGAAAATAAACACACACGACTTATATAACGTAATGACTGAAACACTAATATCGACGTGTCCTTAGATCCCCTTGAGAGAGAGAGAGAGAGAGAGAGAGAGAGAGAGAGAGAGAGAGAGAGAGAGAGAGAGAGAGAGAGAGAGAGAGAGAGAGAGAGAGAGAGAGAGAGAGAGAGAGAGAGAGAGAGAGAGAGAGAGAGAGAGAGAAAGAGAGAGAAGAGAGAGAAGAGAAGAGAGAGAAGAGAGAAGAGAGAGAGAGAGAGAGAGAGAGAGAGAGAGAGAGAGAGGAGAGAGAGAGAGAGAGGAGAGAGAGAGAGAGAGAGAGAGAGAGAGAGAGAGAGAGAGAGAGAGAGTTCATTTTAAAAGTCCGTATTTCATTTTCCCACTTTTGCCCGTCCTGCCGAACCATTAATAATGAATGACTCAACGCCCATTTTACGGTGAGGAGAGAGAGAGAGAGAGAGAGAGAGAGAGAAAAGAGAGAGGAGAGAGAGAGAGAGAGAGAGAGAGAGAGAGGGAGGGGAGGCACGTGTAATGAAGTCGTGACAAGTTTGTAAAAGAAACACATTTGCGGGAAACACCTCTGCCAAAACAATTCGTGGCGGCGTGAAAAAATAGGACAAAAGAACGATAAAGAAATAAGACTTGATTTTTTCCATCTTGTTAGGTCTCTTCTCTCTCTCTCTCTCTCTCTCACCGTAAAATGGGCGTTGAGTCATTCATTATTAATGGTTCGGCAGGACGGGCAAAAGTGGGAAATGAAATACGGACTTTTAAAATGAAGTTATATAGTAGACGGAGTAGAGCTAAAATGACACCCCCGCTCTGTTCTGAATAATTACGTGTGGATATTTTTTTCACTATCAAAACTATTATCAATTCAAAAATGTTCCGATACATTTTTGTACTTTGCCTCCTGAAAGAAATGTCAAGAAAGTAGTTAATGAGGTTGAAAAACGAGTTAAGAAGCTAGTCACTTCTGCGTTGGATTTAGGAGGACGATATATTGTCCCAAGAGTGACTATGGAGGTATTGAGACAGGCACAGATCAAAGCCCAAACTACAGAACTGCCCTGCAATACCACAGAGACCGCAGTGAAGGTGGAGGAAAAAGTTGAAGTTACGGAAGAGAAAGTAGAGGAAGTGGAGACGAGAATAGCTCTGCTGCATGCAATAGAGAGTGCTATGGAGATATTGAGACAGGCACAGATCAAAGCCCAAGCACTACCTAAAGGGTAGTGCTTAAGGTAGGGTTACCTTAACTTAGGATCCGATGCATTTCTCCATCGGATCCTCCATAATCCAATGACCCGATTTCCCTATTGGATCCGTTTGTCTACATATCGCAATAATCTCTTCTTCTACCCCGTCCCCCCCCCCCCCTCAAACCCTCTGGCGGTCTGTCGACCTCCCTCCCTTTGGCCAAGGGAAGGTAACTGATAGGCAAGACGTGGGTGAGAGGATCCCTCCCAACCCCCTCCCCATCCCCCCGTCTATCGACCTCCCTCCCCCTGGCCAGGGGAAGGTAACTGATAGACATCCCCCATCCTCTCCCCCTCCCGTCCACCTACCTCCCTCCCTCTGGCCAGGGGAAGGTAGCTGGTGGATGAGAGACACCCCATCCTAATCCCCCCTCCCACCCTCTGACCGCCCATCGACCTCCCTCCCTCTGGCCAAGGGAAGGTAACTGATGGACGAGACGTGGGTGAGAGGTAAAAAAAAAAAAAAAAAAAAAACAAAAAATATCTACCTTTCAAATGTCTTCTAATCTTGTCAACATATCGTAATCATTTATTCTTCAAAATATAAACTAATTCATTAAAAAGATAATTACTGGTGTGTAGATACGAATGCATGTTTCAAGACAGACCGGGAATAAACCTAGGCACGTGTTATAATGCACTGCCAAAGACTACAGTATACAATAGTCTTTGGCAGTGCCATTAAGAGTGCGTGAGTGCGTGAGTGACAAAATGAATGAGGATAAGGACTGGCTAATAGGTGAGGCAGTGTGTGTGTGTGTGTGTGGGTGTGTGTGTTTGTGGGTGGTGGTGTGTGGGTGTGGTGTGTGTGTGTGTGTGTGTGGTGTGTTGTGTGTGTGGTGTGGTGTGTGTGTGTGTGTTGGTGGGGCGTGTGTGTGTGTGTGTGTATGTGGTAGAAGGGGGGAGGAAAAAGGTTTCGTGACATTAAAAAAAGGATAACTTTGAACACTAAGATGCGACTCAACGAATTAGCGACCCAGACCTATGTATCGTTCTTCACGCTGACAGTAAACCTGCAGCCACTCTCCTTCCTCTTCCTCTTCTTCTTCTACCTCCTTTACCTCTTCTTTCTCCTCCTTGATCTATATTTATCTTTCTCATCCTTTCATTTCATCTCTTCCTATGTTTTTTGGTATTCTATGTTTAGTCTGCTACCTCCTCCCTCTCCTCCTCCTCCCTCTCCTCTTCCTCCTGTGAGATACTGATTCATATGCACGAACGAACACACACCTTGATAACACGACCCTTTCTGCTCCCTAACGTGTAAACATGTTGAGAGAGAGAGAGACAGAGAGAGAGAGACAGAGAGCGAGACAGAGCGAGAGACAGAGAAAGTTTAAATAAAAAAATAAGTTTAAATAAAATAATTGAGAGGAGAGAGAGAGAGGAGAGAGAGAGAGAGAGAAGAGAGAGAAGAGAGAGAGTTAGAGAGAGAGAGAGAGAGATGAGAGAGAGAGAGAGGAGAGAGAGAGAGAGAGAGAGAGAGAGAGAGAGAGAGAGGAGAGAGAGAGAGAGAGAGTAACCGATAACTATATACATTTAAAAGATGATAAGACTGATATTAAAGAAAAAAAGATATGAGAAAACAGAGGAATGAATGAAGAGAGAGAGAGAGAGAGAGAGAGAGAGAGAGAGAGAGAGAGAGAGAGAGAGAGAGAGAGAGAGAGAGAGAGAGAGAGAGAGAGAGTTCAGTAGCATTAGTCGATTATTTTAAGTACAATATTAGATGCAAGAGATGAAAGTGGTTACAAGTAAATATATTACTAGTTTTAGCATTACTACAGACTTGTATGTGCCACTTAAGACAGGTACATAATATAAACTACTGTGCATGCCTCTTCAGTGGCACATACAAGTCTGTAGTGATGCTAAACTTCGTAATATATGACACCTGGCGACATTAGTGCAGTGGCGACTATAGTGTTGTTGACGGTAGATGAATATAGATATGGAGACAGGACCACACGAGAGCTTAGAACCTGTGCTATATTTACACACACACACACACACACACCACACACACACACACACACACACACACACACACACACACACACACAAGTACTCTACACATAGCCACACTAAACCCAGACTTTAGATTAGAGTACTATTATCAAATTCTTAAGATCACCATATCGGGAACTACAATTTTCAACCTAAAACTAATACCACGGATTATCACTACTATTTATATCCTTAGTGTTGCGACCCTGTGGCTGTATACACTTGATTTTAGTAGTAGTGGTGGTAATAGTAGTGGTAATAGTAGTATAGTGGTTGGTGGCTGGTGGTGGTGGTAGTGTGGTGGTAGTAAGTAGTAAGTAGTATAGTAGTTAGTAGTAGTAGTAAGTCTGGTGTGGTGGATGGTGGTGGTGGTGGTGGTGGTGGTAGTGGTAAGTCGAGTAGTAGTTAGTGGTGGTGGTGGATAGTGGTGGTGGTGGCAGGTAGTGTAGAGTAGTGGTAGTATTAACTAGATGTGTGGTAGCGGATATCGGTCAGTAGTAGTAAGTCAAGACTAGTGACTGAGTGGTAGAGGTAGTGTAACCGTAGTATGTAGTAGAGTAGTATTATATGGTGTAGGTCGATGGTGGGGATAGTGGTTGGAGTGTAGAAGTAAGTAGATATCCTAGTATAGTAGTGTTGCGTGTGGTGGTGGTTACTGTATTGTAGTAGTAGTGTGGTAGTAGTGGTAGTGTGTGGTGGAGGTGTGGTGTGGTGGTAGTGGTGTAGTGAGAGTAGTAGTGGTGGTGGTGAGTGGTTAGTGTAGTAGGTAGTAGTAGTAGTAGTAGTTAGTAGAGTAGTAGTAGTAGTAGTGTGGTAGTAGTAGTGGTAGTGGTAGTGTGTGGTGAGTGGTGGTGGTGGTGGTAGTGGTAGTGGGTAGTGGTGGTAGTGGTAGTAGTAGTAGTAGTAGTGTAGTAGTAGTAGTAGTAGTAGTGTAGTAGTAGTAGTAGTAGTGGTAGTAGTAGTAGTGGTAGTAGTAGTAGTAGTAGTAGGTGTAGTAGGCAGTAGTAGTAGTAGTAGTAGTAGTAGTAGTAGTGTAGTGTAGTAGTAGTAGTGTAGTAGTAGTAGTAGTAGTAGTAGTAGTAGTAGTAGTAGTAGTAGTAGTAGTGGTAGTAGTAGGTAGTAGTGGTAGTAGTAGTAGTAGTAGTAGTAGTAGTAGTAGTAGTAGCTTTGTTTATACCTTGATTTTAAGTGACATCAAGTCTAGGCGTCCAGCCTCTGGGCCTTTGCTTTGGGCTCAGTTCTTGCGGCTGGAACGTGACAGCGAGCCACGTTCCAGCCAATTAACTCATTACGTGAATTACTCATTAAGAGCTTGTTTTATGCAATAAGTTTGTTTACAGACCCCCGTTGATTTTGACAGCACTACTTGCATGTCGAAATTCAGCTCAATCCGACAATAATTAGGAGTAGTTTACGCTAATTACTCATTAAGGGCTTGTTTTACGCAAAAAGTCTCTTCCGACGACCCCCATTGATTTTGACAGCACTACTTGCATGTCAAATTTCAGCTCAATCCGACAATATTTAGGAGTAGTTATACACTTTTTGGCGGAAAGGTTACGGGTCTTGGTCCACACCGGGGTTTGGGTTATCCTTAAAATGGTAATACGCAAGCGATCATTAAGATCTCCTGTCAATTAATATGTTTAACAATTGTTTAAACAAATCTAAAACTAAATTTAAAACCACCAAATTAACATTACATTGATTCCCTAAAACCATTATTCCAAAACTATTAATTTCTCAAAACCATTAAATTCCTAATAAAAATCCCTAAAAACCATTGAAATTCCCTAAAAACCAAAAAAATCCCTAAAAACCATTGAAATTCCCAAAAAACCATTGAAATTCCCTAACAACCAAAAAAATCCCTAAAAACCATTGAAATTCCCTAAAAAACATTGAAATTCCCTAAAAAAACATTGAAATTCCCTAAAAAAACATTGAAATTCCAAAAAAAACATTGAAATTCCCTAAAAACAACAAAAAAATCCCTAAAAACCATTGAAATTCCCTAAAAACCATTGAAATTCCCTAAAAACCAAAAAAATCCCTAAAAACCATTGAATTTCCCTAAAAACCTTTGAAATTCCCTAAAAACCAAAAAATTCCCTAAAAACCCTTGAAATTCCCTAAAAACCATTGAAATTCCCTAAAAACCATTGAAATTCCCTAAAAACCATTGAAATTCCCTAAAAAACATTGAAATTCCCTAAAAAACCATTGAAATTCCCTAAAAAACATTGAAATTCCCTAAAAACCATTGAAATTCCCTAAAAAACATTGAAATTCCCTAAAAAACATTGAAATTCCCTAAAAAACATTGAAATTCCCTAAAAAACATTGAAATTCCCTAAAAAACATTGAAATTCCCTAAA
>JACEEZ010019010.1:30000-32500 GCA_016584305.1 Chionoecetes opilio
ACTGAACAACCACCACTACTACCACCACCACCAACAGTCATCGATTTCATTCAATTAATACTATTTTCCCCTTCGTTTTCCTTCCCTTTACTTTTCCCGCCTTCCTTCCTCCTCCGCCTGCCTTCCTTCCTTCCTTCCTTCACCGCCTACCTTCCTTCCTTCCTTCCTCCTCCGCCTGCCTTCCTTCCTTCCTTCACCGCCTACCTTCCTTCCTTCCTCCTCCGCCTACCTTCCTTCCTTCCTTCACCGCTCCCATCCTTCCTTCCCGCCTTCTTTCCTTCCTTCCTCCTCTTCCGCCTGCCTTCCTTCCTTCCTTCCTCCTCCTCCTCCGCCTTCTTTCCTTCCTTCCTTCACCTCCTCCTTCCTTCCTTCAACCGCCACTAACGGAAAAATAACACGTGTATTTGACAACCCACGAGAAATTTCGCATTTTCTGTGTGAACCTAAAACTTATGTATGTAAATATCGCTCTTTTAAACTGTATAAATAAGGAATGCATAAGTATCCCTTGCACTCTAGTTCCTTCATCGTTTTCGTCAGTAGTTATTAACGATTACAAAGGTCTGTACCGCATTTCACCTAACGATAATTTTCTGTGAAGCTGAAACTCGTGTGTAAATATCGCGATTTTCACTGTAATAATAAATCCATGCATAATAATCCCTCCTATGGGCATCCCTTCATCGCCTTCGTCAGTAGTTATTCACGCAAAAGTCCCTCATGCATTTTACTGTATAATGTAAAAATGCATAAAATTCCCTCGCATTTCTCACATGGTCGCTTTTTACTGCATGACAAATAATAAATAAATAAAATGTCTTGTTTCCCGCGCATTTTACTCCCTTCATCGCCTTCGTCAGTAGTTATTCACGCAAAGGTAGATCCCACTTTTGACTGTATACTAAATAATGAATAATCCCTCGAACACTCTATAATGAATAAGTCCCTCGCATGTCTCCTAGTGCCGTTCCTGTAAGCCCTTTTTACTGTATAAATAATAGTACAGATGAGCTTTTGGTAATAATGGACGAGAGTTTCGCGGTCGTTTTCAGAGACACCGACTATTTTTTCTTGGCCTACAATAGGTGCTTGTTCTAATGGAGATAGTTTTATTTTGCGCAATAAAAAAAAATAATAATAATTATGAAAAAAAATGAAACTTAACCTAACCTTGTTTTAATGAAACCTAGCTTTAACCACAAAGTATACCTTTTTTTTTTCTTTTTATGGGTTTGCGCAAAATAAAACTATCTCCATTAGAACAAGCCCCTATTGTAGGCCAAGAAAAAATAGTCGGTGTCTCTGAAAATGACCGCGAAACTCGTCCATTATAACCGAGCTTTTTACTGTATAAATAATAGTACAGATGAGCTTTTTACTGTATAAATAAAAGTATAGATGGCGATTTTAACTGTATAAAGTGTTAATAATAGAGCAGTTGAACTTTTTACTGTATATATAATAGTACAGATCGCGATTTTAACTATGTATGATAAAATAATGCATAATAATCACTAATTTTACTCCTTGGTCGCCTTCGTCACCAGCTCAACAGCTCAGAAACGCGTCGCCCCAACAATTTTCTGTGGGAAGCTAAAACTCGTGTACAGATTGCTATTTTTACACACTACTAAATAATGCATAATAATCCCTCGTCTCCCTTGCATTTGAGTTCCTTCATCGCCTTCGTCAGCAGCTCAACACACAAACTTAATATACACTTTACTGTGAACCTATACTCGCGTGTTCGTGCTCTTCACTGCAACACTCTTAACTCTATACTAAAAAATACATAAGAATCACTCGCATGTCTCCTATGACCCCTCCTTCAACGCCTTCGTCAGCAGCTAATCACCAAGCTCTCCCTCTCACCTGGTGCTCCCTGAAGGTGTTATGGTGCAAGTCATCTAAAGTGGGCCTCGCAGAACCATCCACGATCGAGTCCAGGTTCCTATAATGGGACTCCTTCGGTAGGGCCTCGCGTGTCAGGTAATGGCGCAAGGACTTCTGGTAGCGGGTTTCATACACGCTCATGGAGTGTGTGGTAGGGTTAAGGCCTTCCCCGCCATCCAACCCGGAGGCCACTTGTATGTGTCCCGCCTCCAACTCCATAGCGTCTGTCTCCTCGGAACTCATGGTGGCTACTGAACGCAAAATTGAGCCACCCAGCTATTTATACGCGTCCAGTAATGCCGGTAACACTACTATATTTCCCTATATCTCTGTACCTATGCATATCTACACCACTATTTAACACCCTATATCGTCTATATACAATTAGCTTTCGTCTCGTATACGTTTAAATCCGTGAAATGCGTTAAATTCCGTATTATATTCGTTTATTTACCTTTTCCTATCGTCTGAGTTCAATCATCTGCTGCTTTAAAAATATACGACACATGTAACTTATTGACACAAAACTTATGATTCTATTTATTCTCTCGCAGTGTACATTGTAAGGAATTTAAAGTAATGATTGGTGTATTTTTAAATGTATTGA
>JACEEZ010019010.1:37500-40000 GCA_016584305.1 Chionoecetes opilio
CAACTAGGTAAATACAACTAGGTAAATACATCTAGGTAAATACAACTAGGTAAATACAACTAGGTAAATACAACTAGGTAAATACAACTAGGTAAATACAACTAGGTAAATACAACTAGGTAAATACAACTAGGTAAATACAACTAGGTAAATACATCTAGGTAAATACAACTAGGTAAATACAACTAGGTAAATACAACTAGGTAAATACAACTAGGTAAATACAACTAGGTAAATACAACTAGGTAAATAAAACTAGGTAAATACAACTAGGTAAATACAACTAGGTAAATACAACTAGTAAATACAACTAGGTAAATACAACTAGGTAAATACAACTAGGTAAATACAACTAGGTAAATACAACTAGGTAAATACAACTAGGTAAATACAACTAGGTAAATACAACTAGGTAAATACAACTAGGTAAATACAACTAGGTAAATACAACTAGGTAAATACAACTAGGTAAATACATCTAGGTAAATACAACTAGGTAAATACAACTAGGTAAATACAACTAGGTAAATACAACTAGGTAAATACAACTAGGTAAATACAACTAGGTAAATACAACTAGGTAAATACACACAAAAGATAGATTTTCGTCTGGAACTTAAAAAAAATAAAGGAAAATAAGATGAAAAAAAATTACGAAGTTGACAGAAAGAAAGAAAAAAAGAAAGAAAACAAGGAATTGAAAAAGCAAATATTAGAAAAACAATCAAATGACAAAAAAAAAAAAAGCGAAAATATTAAAGATTATTATTATTTTTTTATTTTTTATCAATATTGAGTACATAAAACACACACACACACACACACACACACACACACACACACACACACAGTCACACACACACACACACACACACGTAGTTGCACCTTCCTACGACTTCAATGTTTTCAAGAGAGGATAAGATAAGATACTTTGATCCTATCTAGACGCTTTGCAAGTACCAACTACAAGGTTATTGACTATACAAAGTGCCACCACGCCAGGACGAACTTGGTGGACTCGAACCGCTGACCGAATGCAGGGATTCTACACGCGCGTCCACGACTCTACCCACCGCGCTTCAAGAGAGGAGTAACACGACACCTCCCGAACTAACTCGGTCATCTTCCTTATTGTCTACGTATATTCTCTTACTGTCTTCTTGATGGGGACTGCCAACTAACGCACTTTTTCCCTTAGTTAACCCTTTTTGACGTAAACACACACACACACCCACACACACACACACACACACACACACACCTAACGCATCTCCCTTCATCCCTCCGTCGGGTAACAACAGGTAGGTATACACACACACACACACAGTCACACACACAGTCACACACACACACACAGTCACACACACACACACAGTCACACACACACACACAGTCACTCACACACACACACACACAGTCACACACATACACACACAAAATAAGAACATAAGGAAGCTACAAGAGGCTGGGAGACTTACACGTGGTAGTTCCTGTTACTTAACACTACCTACATCCACCTTTCATCCCCATCCATGAATTTATCTAGCCTCCCTTTAAAGCTACCCAATGACTCCGCACTGACTACCTGTCTACTGAGTCCATGCCAATCATTCACCACCCTATTTGTGAACCAGTTTTTCCCTATTTCGTTTTTAAATCTACGCTTTACCAGTTTTAATACAACAGCTACACACACACACACACACACACACCACACACACACACACCAAAAGCATCTCCCTTCGTCAGGTAACAGGGAGAAACTGGTTCACAAATAGGGTGGTGAATGATTGGCATGGACTCAGTCGTCAGGTGGTCAATGCGGAGTCTATTGGGGTCTTTAAAAGGAGGCTGGATAAATTCATGGATGGGGATGAAAGGTGGATGTAGGTAGTGTTAAGTAACAGGAACTACCACGTGTAGGTCTCCCAGCCTCTTGTAGCTTCCTCATTTTCTTATGTTCTTATGTGAACTTTTCCTACATCTCCTTTATTAAATCCCTTTAACCACTTAAAATCTTCTATCAGATCAACCCTTACTCTGCGTCTCTCGAGCGAGTGTACATTTAATTTAACCCCTTCACGCCCAGATCTTTCCTTGGCTATAAAAAAATTGTATGTTGTCGAGCCATAAAATCACGAAAAGTAACTGAATATACCAAATTATTTAGTCGGTAAGGATACTAAACAGGTCATAGCTATAAAATATTGCTTATATTAACTAAAAATCGTCTAATGGTACCCAAATTAAAATGGAAATTACGTTCTGGGTCTCAAGGGGTTAACAGCTTCAATCTCTTCTCATAACTAAAATTATAACACCCTATTAGCTCGATAATAGAGCGTGCGTATACACACACACACACACAGACACACACACCCCAAAAGCATCTCCTTTCGTCAGGTAACAAGCGGTGTGTGGTTCATGGTTCGCCTACCTGGTTCTCGTTGAAGGTATGGTTATGAAGGTCTTCAATGGTCGGCCGCTGACGTCCCGTAAC
>JACEEZ010019010.1:45000-187500 GCA_016584305.1 Chionoecetes opilio
TATCTCTCTCTATTCTATTTTTGTCTCTCTCTCTCTGGCATGATATTTTCTTACTGCACAGTACATAGATTCAGAGAGAGAGAGAGAGAGAGAGAGAGAGAGAGAGAGAGAGAGAGAGAGAGAGAGAGAGAGAATCAGACCTTTTTTCCCGCTTTTCTATCTCTGTACCGTAGATAACACTATAGTCGCCAGTCACTCGCCACTGCACTAATGTCGCCAGGCACAATACATTACGAATTTTAGCATCACTACAGACTTCTTATGTGCCACTGATCAGGCATGCACAGTAGTTTATATTATGTAGCATCACACTACATGTCTTCAGTGGCACATCAAAGTCTGTAGGGATGCTAAAATTCGTAATATATTGTGCCTGGCGACATTAGTGTAGTGGCGAGTGACTGGCGACTATAGTGTTATCTCTTTACGTATTCTCTATCAGTCTCCATCTCTGGGGTTTTTCGCCCCGCCGTATGAGTGGCTACCTATTGTCCTTACTAGATCACCCCTTTTCTCGTACGACGTCTCTACAATCAGTATACACTCTTGATATGAAAGTAGGGAGTATATATAGGGCGCCGGACTCCACTCCTTCCTTTGTTGTTGACGATAAGGTGTGTTATGGTACTTATATGTTCTAGTAGGAGAGAGAGAGGAGAGAGAGAGAGAGAGAGAGAGAGAGAGGAGAGAGGAAGAGAGGAGAGAGAGAGAGAGAGAGAGAGAGAGAGAGGAGAAGAGAGAGAGAGAGAGAGGAGAGAGAGAGAGAGAGAGTATTTTTTAGGTCATCGATCTCTAATAACTTACCATACATTTAAGGAGTGTAATGGTACTTATATTTTCTAGTATGAGAGAGAGAGAGAGAGAGAGAGAGAGAGAGAGAGAGAGAGAGAGAGAGAGAGAGAGAGAGAGAGAGAGAGACGAGAGAGAGAGAGAGAGAGAGAGAGAGAGAGAGAGAGAGAAATATTTTTTTTAGGTCATCTCTTATAAGTTAATCGTCTCCGTGGTGTACCGTAGATAACACTATAGTCGCCAGTCACTCGCCACTGCACCAATGTCGCCAGGCACAATATATTACGAATTTTAGCATCACTACAGACTTTGATGTGCCACTGAAGACATGTAGTGTGATGTACATAATATAAACTACTGTGCATGCGTCTTCAGTGACACATACAAGTCTGTAGTGATGCTAAAATTCGTAATATATTGTGCCTGGCGACATTAGTGCAGTGGCGAGTGACTGGCGACTATAGTGATATCTACGGTAGTGGCTGGTGCTCCTGGCTACGAATCTGCGGGCCCTGGTTCGAATCCGGGCCAGGGCAAGTCGGCGACCAGCCTACCCAACAGTTCATCCTTCCTTTCGGGGTTGATAAATGGGTGCCTGGGGAAACCTGGGGAAGGTAACTGTGGTAACCCGGGTGTCACACTAGCCCTGTGCCCCGGGGTAACGGGTCCTCACCCACCACAGGTTCAAAGGCTAATGCCACGGAGATGAGCACCGAGGCCACGCGCAGCATAGCCTATGCCCCCATCCTTACCTTGTACCTTATAAGTTACCATACATTTCCGGCACTTACATTTTTTTTCCTACGATATAATTATTAAAACGCTAATAATAATAATAATAATAATAATAATAATAAAATAATAATAATTAATATCAATAAATATACTCGGTGGTTACGCAAGTCAAGCTACCCTCTACGATACGGTGGTAAGATACGTGTGTGTGTGTGTGTGTGTGTGTGTGTGTGTGTGTGTGTGTGTGTGTGTGTGTGTGGATTTACCTAGTTGTGACATACAGGAAAAGCGCTATGGTCGTACTGTCCGTCTCCAAATCTACTATTATCCAGCTTGCCTTTGAAGTCCTGAATATTTCTTGCATTAATCACTTCTGCATCACGGTTATTCCAGGCTTATATGCTTCTATAAGTGTGTGTGTGCGTGTGTGTGCGTGTGTGTGACCTGACCTGTGCTGGTAAGGGCGGCAGGAGGTCAGAAGACAGGCAGGTATGTGGGGCATCATCCCATCTGCTGTCTGTTATCACTGCCTTTAATCAGTGTCTTATCTGTTCTGCCTCCTGAGTGTGCCGCTATCCGTGTGTCCTCCTTCAGGCGTGTGTGTGTGTCATTCACCCATGGTCTTGTCCACGCGAGCTGGCTCGCGATCGCCAGTTTTCACCCTCTCAGTGCGAGCTTGGAGCTCATTATTACCGATCTTTGGGCAATGCTGGGACCTCACACACCACACACCCCCATCCCCTTGCTCAAGGGGGACAGTAACCGCCCGAATTTGTCAAGTGAAAAATCCCCGGGAGCGCGAGGATTCGAACCGCCTACCACAGAGTGAGAGACCAGAACGTTATCAACCTGACCATCGCGCGGTGTAGTGTGTGTGGGTGTGTGTGGTGTGTGTGTGTGTGCGCGTGTGTGTTAGTACTGATGGGGTTGTAGTTGTGTGTGGGTGTGTGTGGTGTGTGTGTGTGTGCGCGTGTGTGTGTGTGTGTGTATGTGTGTGTGTGTGTGCAGGGTTCTGTCACGTGTTTGTTTATCGTTTTCTTAAGTCTCTCTCTCTCTCTCTCTCTCTCTCTCTCTCTCTCTCTCTCTCTCTCTCTCTCTCTCACTACTTTCTCTCTGTCTATTTATCTCTCTCTGTCTGTTTGTCTGTCTCTCTCTTACTCATTCACTCTCTTTATCTACCTATGTCTCTCTCTCTCTCTCTCTCTCTCTCTCTCTCTCTCTCTCTCTCTCTCTTCTCTCTCTCTCTCTCCCTTCCATCACTCACTTTCTCTCTATCTATTTATCTCTGTCTGTCTGTCTCTCTCTCTCTCTCTATCTTACTCATTCACTCTCTCTATCTCTCTCTCTGTCTATCTGTCTCTCTCTCTCTTAATCATTCACTCTCTATCTATTTATGTCTATCTCTTACTCATTCACTCTCTCTCTCTCTCTCTCTCTCTCTCTATCTCTCATCTATCTCTTCTAATCATCACTCTCATCTATATCTATCTCTGTCTGTCTCTCTCTCTTACTCATTCACTCTCTCTCTCTCTCTTAACCATTCACTCTCTATCTATCTATCTATCTCTGTCTGTCTCTCTCTCTTACTCATTCACTCTCTCTCTCTCTCTCTCTCACAATGGATAACTCTCACTACAATAATATTCTCACAACATAAATAAACAAGAAATAAATAGTGACGCATATGATAATGGTTTCTGATAATCACATACTTGGCGAGCGAAAAAAATAATAGTAATGCAAGTTTCTGATAATTATAATCGCTACTTACTTGGCCAACTGCAAACGTCAGAGGAAAGGGAAAGTGGGCGGCAAGTATTCTGCGCATTAGCTAAGGGACAAATTAGTTAGTAGTTAGTAGTAGTAGTAGTTAGTAGTAGTAGTAGTAGTAGTAGTAGTAGTAGTAGTAGTAGTAGTAGTAGTAGTTAGTAGTAGTAGTAGTAGTAGTTAGTAAGTAGTAGTTAGTAGTAGTAGTAGTAGTTAGTAGTAGTAGTAGTAGTAGTAGTTAGTAGTAGTAGTAGTAGTAGTAGTAGTAGTAGTAGTAGTAGTAGTAGTAGTAGTTAGTAGTAGTAGTAGTAGTTAGTAGATAGTAGTTAGTAGTTAGTAGTTAGTAGTAGTAGTAGTAGTTAGTAGTAGTAGTAGTAGTAGTAGTAGTAGTAGTAGTAGTAGTAGTAGTTAGTAGTAGTAAGTAGTAGTAGAGTAGTAGTAGTATAGTAGTAGTAGTAGTAGTAGTAGTAGTAGTAGTTAGTAGTTAGTAGTAAGTTAGTAGTTAGTAGGTAGTAGTAGTAGTAGTAGTAGTAGTTTGGTAGTAGTAAGTAATAGTAGTAGTAGTAGTAGTAGTAGTAGTAGTAGTAGTAGTAGTAGTAGTTAGTAGTAGTAGTAGTAGTAGTAAGTAGTAGTAGTAGTAGTAGTAGTAGTAGTAGTAGTAGTAGTAGTAGTAGTAGTAGTAGTAGTAGTAGTAGTAGTAGTAGTAGTAGTAGTAGTAGTAGTAGTAGTAGTTAGTAGTTAGTAGTTAGTAGTAGTAGTAGTAGTAGTAGTAGTAGTAGTAGTAGTAGTAGTAGTATAAGTAGTAGTATAAGAGAGTGTGTGTGTGTGTGTGTGTGTGTGTGTGTGTGTGTGTGTGTGTGTGTGTGTGTGTGTGTGTGTGTGTGACCTGACCTGCAGTAGGAAAACAATGAAGGGTAAACTACTTTTCTATTTTTGTTAACCCCTTCACGCCCAGATCTTTCCTTGGCTATATGAAATCGTATGTTGTTGAGCCATAAAATTACGAAAAGTCACTGAATATACCCAAATAAGCTAGTGGACAAGGATACTAAACAGGTCATATCTATAAAACATTGCTTATAGTCACTAAAAATCGTCTAATGGTACCCAGATTACAATGGAAATTACGTTCTGGGCCTCAAGGGGTTAATGAGAAAACGCAATGCCAGGTATAGCAATGATCAATATATAGTCTGTTTCTTTAACCAAGTGAAAAATGCTGCCCCCTTGCTGCTTACTGACTGATATTTGATGCCAGGAGAAGGGAATACTACAGTTCTTCTTAATGTCAGCTGTATTGTATCATAGTTAACAAGATCAGTAACACAGGCTCATTTAACAGGAGACCTTAGATAGAATGGATATATGCCAGGAGAAGGGAATACTACACTTCTTCTTAATGTCAGCTGTATTGTATCATAGTTAACCCTAGTATCAGGCAAACACAGGCATCATTTTAACCAGGAGACCTTAAGATAGAATGGATATATGCCAGGAGAAGGGAATACTACGCTTGTTCTTAATGTCAGCTGTATTGTATCATAGTTAACCCTATTATCAGGTAAACACAGGCATCATTTTAACCAGGAGACCTTAGGATAGAATGGATATATGCCAGGAGAAGGGAATACTACGCTTCTTCTTAATTTCAGCTGTATTGTATCATAGTTAACCCTATTATCAGGTAAACACAGGCATCATTTTAACCAGGAGACCTTAGGATAGAATGGAAGCTTTGCCTCGTAAAATATATAGACTAGGAAAGCAATGAAGGATAAACTTTTTTTTTATGTTGATTGGAAAACGCAATGTCAGGTAGCAATGATGTAGGAAAGTAATGAAGGATAAACTACTTTTTTTTTTTGTTAATGGGAAACTCAATGTCAGCCTAAAATTTTTCTCTTGTTCTTACTCACACTATTATGTAACACACGCAACACACACACACACACACACACACACACGAGAGAGAGACACACACACACACACGCAAGACACACACACACACACACACACACACGAGAGAGAGAGACACACACACACACACGAGACACACACACCACACACACACGAGACACACACCACACACACAAACACAACACACAGACAGAGACACACACACACACACACACACACACGAGAGACACACACACACACAACACACACACACACACACAACACACACACGGACACACACACACACACAACACCACACGAGACACACACACACACACACACCACACCACACACACACAGCACACACACACAACACCACACACACACACCACACACACGACGAGAACCACCACACACACACACAAGAACACACACACACACACACACCACACACAACACACACAAAACACGAGAAAGACCACCACACAACACACACACACACACACACACACACACGAGACACACACAACACACACACACACACGAGACACACACACACACACACACCACACACACACACGAGACACACACACACACACACACAAAACACACACACACACGAGACAACACACACACACACACACACACACACACACACGAACACACACACACACACACACACACACACACACCACACAGACACACACCCCACCACACGAACACACAACACACGAACACACCACACACAACACACACGAGAACACACACACACACAACACGAGACGACACACACACACACACACACAACACACACCACACACACACAGACACACCACACACACACACAACACGAGACACACACACACACACACACACACACACACACACAACACACACACACACACACACACACGAGGACACACACACCACACAACACACCAACACACACACACAACCACACACACACAACACACACACACACAACACACACACACGAGACACACCACACACAACACGAGACACACACACACACACACACAACACGAGAAACACCACACACACACACACACGAGCACACACACACACACAACACACACACACACACACACAACACACACAACACGAGAACACACCACACACACACACACACACACGAACACACCACACACACCGACACCAACACCCACGACACACACGAGCAACACACGAGCACACCACACACACACACACACGACAGGCCACACCACGAACACCAACCACACGAACACACACCACACACACACACACACACACGGAGAACACACACACACACCACACACAACACACCACACAGAAACACCCACCACGGGACACCCACACACACACAAACACCAGACACACCAACCACAACACAGACACAACCAACACACACACACACACAACACACGACGCACGAAACCAAACACACCACTAATCGCAGGAACACACCAAACACACCACGAACACACGCCACCAAACACCCAGAGAACCACACCTAAACTACTCCAAACACAACCCAAACCCACGAACACCCCAGAAACACCCCTAATCGCCAGGCGAAACACTCCAAAACACCCAATCGTCCAGCAACACCAGAAACACCCTGAACGTCCAGGCCTTGAAACTACTCCAGAACACACCACCGTACCAGACAGTACTCCAGGCTGAACTCTCCAAACTTGCATAAACGTCCAGGCCTTGAAACTACTCCCAGAAACACCCTGTAATCGTCCAGGCCTTGAACTACTCCCAGAAACAACCTGTAATCGTCCAGGCTTGAAACTACTCCCAGAAACACACCTGCAATCGTCCAGGCCTTGAACTACTCCCAGAAACACACCCTGTAATCGTCCAGGCCTTGAAACTACTCCCAGAAACACACCCTGTAATCGTCCAGGCCTTGAAACTACTCCCAGAAACACACCCTGCAATCGTCCAGGCCTTGAAACTACTCCCAGAAACACCCTGTAATCGTCCAGGCCTTGAAACTACTCCCAGAAACACACCCTGCAATCGTCCAGGCCTTGAAACTACTCCCAGAAACCACCCTGTAATCGTCCAGGCCTTGAAACTACTCCCAGAAACACACCCTGCAATCGTCCAGGCCTTGAAACTACTCCCAGAAAACACCCTGCAATCGTCCAGGCCTTGAAACTACTCCCAGAAAACACCCTGTAATCGTCCAGGCCTTGAAACTACTCCCAGAAACACCCTGTAATCGTCCAGGCCTTGAAACTACTCCCAGAAACACCCTGTAATCGTCCAGGCCTTGAAACTACTCCCAGAAACACCCTGTAATCGTCCAGGCCTTGAAACTACTCCCAGAAACACCCTGTAATCGTCCAGGCCTTGAAACTACTCCCAGAAACACACCCTGCAATCGTCCAGGCCTTGAAACTACTCCCAGAAACACCCTGTAATCGTCCAGGCCTTGAAACTACTCCCAGAAACACACCCTGCAATCGTCCAGGCCTTGAAACTACTCCCAGAAACACACCCTGTAATCGTGGAGGCCTTGAAACTACTCCTAGAAACAGCCCATCAAGTGAAGAGCAGCCTGGGTGGTGCCTAAATAATACTATCTCCCCCATCTTCATCTCAACCCTGCCTAACCCTTCACGCCCAGATCTTTTCTTTGCTATAAAAAAAATCGTCTGTTGTTATCCATAAAATTACAAAAAATAACTGAATATACAAAATAAGTTAGTGGACAAGGATACTAAACAGGTCATAGCTATAAAATATTGCTTATAGTCACTAAAAATCGTCTAATGGTACCCAAATTACAATGGAAATTACGTTCTGGGCCTCAAGGGGTTAACAGGCACTTGGGGAAGGTCACTGAGGGAGCCCGGGTGTCACACTAGCCCTGTGTCCCGGGGTAGCCGGTTGTCACCTACCACAGACAGGCTCAAGGGTTAATGCCACGGAGATGAGCACCGAGGCCACGCCCAGCTTAGTGTATGCCCAAAATTTACCTTATTGCCTGCCCACATCATCACCTCCGTCAGCATGTTTTTTCTGCCAGTTCGGTATATGCGTGGATCTACCGAATCAGTTTGGTAAATACGGTTCTGTCGGTCCGGTTCGGTCCAGTATGTATGTATTGTTATAATTTCCTTGTGTGTGGAGTGACCTAAGAACACCCACATGCTGCCCATTAACTCTGCCTTGGATTGCGAGTGCATGGGAGGACACAGGGGGGCGGCATGAGCCTCTAATCACAGGCGTCACTATAACAATCCTGCCTGTGCCACCACGGGCGAGGGCCAACCATCACAGCCCTCAAGTGTGCCTCCAGGGCCTGCCATCCCACCCCTGGAGCTCACTGCCTACACGCGCTATAGCAACAAATGTAGAAAAAAGAAGAAAAAAAAGGTAAACACAAGAGGTAACATAGGTAACATAAAGGTAACACAGGTAGGGTAACAGGTAACACTAGTAATCAGATGTAATAACTGGGCTTTTATTCCACAATTTAAGACGTACAGGACATTACATGGGACAATAATACATGAACAATACAGACAAGACACACAGACACACAGACAGACGGAAACACTTCATGCCTTGAGGCCCAGAACGTAATTGCCATTGTAATTTGGGTACCATTAGACGATTTTTAGTGACTATAAGCAATATTTTATAGCTATGACCTGTTTAGTATCCTTGTCCACTAACTCATTTGGTATATTCAGTCACTTCTCGTAATTTTATGGCTCCACAACAGACAATTTTTTTTATAGCAGAGTTGAAGAAAACACCCATATAACTCAAGCCCTACAGGTCATTAGGACATAGGTACATAGGACAAGCACATGGGACAATAATACATGAACAATACAGACAAGACATACAGACACACAGACACAGACAAACGGAAACACTTACAGAGTTGAAGAAAAAAATATATATATCAAAGGAAATAACATATTACTCAACAGGTTTTTCTCCTAACTAGTGTTAAGACACTAGTTTCCAGGAGGAATGAAGGAAGGAAGGAAGGATGGAATGAAGGAAGGAAGGAAGGAAGGAAGGAAGGATGGAAGGAAGGAAGGAAGGAAGGAAGGAGGAAAACATAAATCATTTGGAAACTGAATGAAAGTGTCTTATCCAGGAAGGAAGGAAGGAAGGAAGGAAGGAAGGAAGGAAGGAGGAAAACATAAATAATTTGGAAACTGAATGAAAGTGTCTTATCCAGGAAGGAAGGAAGGAAGGAAGGAAGGAAGGAAGGAAGGAGGAAAACATAAATCATTTGGAAACTGAATGAAAGTGTCTTATCCAGGAAGGAAGGAAGGAAGGAAGGAAGGAAGGAAGGAGGAAAACATAAATAATTGGAAACTGAATGAAAGTGTCTTATCCAGGAAGGAAGGAAGGAAGGAAGGAAGGAAGGAAGGAAGGAGGAAAACATAAATAATTTGGAAACTGAATGAAAGTGTCTTATCCAGGAGGAAGGAAGGAAGGAAGGAAGGAAGGAAGGAAGGAAGGAAAGGAGGAAAACATAAATAATTTGGAAACTGAATGAGTGTCTTATCCAGGAGGAAGGAATGAATGAAGGAAGGAAGGAAGGAAGGAAGGAAGGAAGGAAGGAAGGAAGGAAGGAAGGAAGGAAGGAGGAAGGGGAGGAAAACATAAATCATTTGGAAACTAATGCTGATCTGATTTCCTCCACAAATTACAAATCAAACTTATATATTTCCCTGTATTTTCTCCAGCCATTAATGCTGGAAAGCCGTCACTACTTTTTATCACTCCAACAGAAAGAGTTAACGGTCAATTTATAGTTTCCCCCAACCAACGATTTTCTGAGGCGCCTTGTGTTTTTCTGGTGTGTTTTGATGTTTGGAATGAATCGGCTAACCGTTTCTGTCGCAAATTTTTTTTTTTTTTTTTTTTTTTTTGCATAAATGACAAAAAAAAAAAAAAAAAAAAAAAAAAAAAAAAAAGAACCTATACTAACCTAACCTTTATCTAACTAAAAAAAAAAAGAAAAAAAAAAAAAAAAGAAAAAAAATTTGCGACAGAAACGGTTAGCAGATGCATTCCAAACACATCAAAACACACCAGAAAAACATAAGGCGCCTCAGAAAATCGTTGGTTGGGTGAAACTGCAAATTATCCGAGTTCACCCCTTCACGCCCAGATCTTTCCTTTGATACATAAAATCGTCTGTTGTTAGGTATAAAATTACGAAAAGTAACTGAATATACCAAATGAGTTAGTGGACAAGGATACTAAACAGGTCATAGCTATAGAATATTGCTTATAGTCACTAAAAATTGTCTAGTGGTACACAAATTACAATGGAAATTACACTCTGGGCCTCCAGGGTTTAAGGCAGAAAAGTGTTCCTGCCTCCTGTTCTTCGGTCTATATTACCACGTGTAGGTCTGACGGCCTCTTGTAGCTTCCTTATGTTCTTATGTTCTTATGTTATCTAGTCTCCACACAAAAAAAAACCGGACTCTGAAGTCAATCGCATTTTAACAAATTGGAAATAATGTGGAATTCTTAACACAACACACAACCACAAAACACTAACTTTATCCCACTCCACATAACCATTCACTGATTACACACACACACACACACACACACACACACACACACACACACACACACACACACACACACACACACACACACTTAGGGTACTCCGTAGTGTAGTGGTTAGCACACTCACCTCACAACCGAGAAGTCCCGGGTTCGATCCCCAGGCAGAGCGGAGACAGACGGGCGGTCTTCTTAAAAAACCCGAGCCCCTGTCCACCCAGCAGTGAATGGGTACCGGGTGTTAGCCGCCTCCCGGGGTGATGGCTTCGGCCAACACTAAGGATGAATGATCAGAATGTTGATATGGAGACGGGGCCGTACGAGTGCAGCTCAGGCCCTGGAAAATACAACCAGATGAATACACACATCAATCAATCATTGGGGGCATATGCCGGGGGGCGCGTCGCCTCGCCCACCCTACGACGCCACTCCCGGGGGTCACCACGCGCGAGTCCCCATGCAGGCTCCCTTCCCATACCAAGCAGCTCTCGACAGGAAGCATCAACTTGCCCCAGCCACGAGCCTTGTGGGCGCCCCCTTGGCCTCCTCCACGCCGGATTGTCTCTTACAGATACAACCCGATGGGAAGGATCAGAATGCACACATGTAAAATAGTAAAAATCCTTCTGTGTGAGGTGGTCATGGGGTTGAGGGGAGAAGGAGGGGGGAATGGGGTTGAGGGGGAGAAGGAGGGGAGATGGGGGGGAGGGAGGTTTGGGGGGGGGTTGAAATAGATAGCCCAACCCCAGCAGGTATATATGTACTTCATGGAGATAACAACATGCTTCAACTTTTATCATTACGACGGGTCAACAAGATGAGCTTACGACACTCTTCCTCCTCCTCCTCCTCCTCCTCCTCCTCCTCCTCCTCCTCCTCCTCCTCCTCCCTCCTCCCTCCCCCCTCCTCCTCCCCCTCCCCCTCCCCCCCCTCCATGTATCAGTGAATGGTTGGAGATGAGGAAAAGATGATAATAGCCTGGACATACTACTATAGTAAATAAAACCAGGTTATACTCTATACCTGAACCCCTTCATTAAAACACTACACACTCCACACTACACAAACCTTCATCTTTCTGTTTGACGTCAGATTTGCCCGTAATGTCTTGTGAGGCTAGACGGCGGGTGATACACTTCCAATGACAGTCGGCGGTCATCATTTAGATAATCGCCAGGAGTTTTACAGATGCTCTTCCTGACAGGCAACCCTAGTTTTGGGCTGAGGGGCTACCGTAGATAACACTATAGTCGCCAGTCACTCGCCACTGCACTAATGTCGCCAGGCACAATATATTACGAATTTTAGCATCACTACAGACTTGTATGTGCCACTGAAGACATGTAGTGTGATGTACATAATATAAACTACAGTGCATGTCTCTTCAGTGGCACGTAAAAGTCTGTAGTGATGCTGAAATTTGTAATATATTGTGCCTGGCGACATTAGTGCAGTGGCGAGTGACTGGCGACTATAGTGTTATCTACGGTAACGGGCACCACCTACCCGGGAACAAAACACTACAAAAACCACAGAACATAAATAATAAATAAATCAATACATTGACGAGGTAACATAACAAACTCCAGAACTACAGTGGCTGAAACAGGACACCTCCCGAACTAAGCTAAATTGGCCCGCCCCTCTATTTTTGTGTTTATTCTCTCACTGTCTTCTTTATAATAGGGACTGGCAACTACGCGGACTTTGTGTGACCTTTTTTTGTTGTGCCCTTGGAGGAGAAAAAAAAAAAAAAAAAAAAAAAAAAAAAAAAAAAAAAAAAAAAAAAAAAAAAAAAAACTCATATTTTTGTACTCACCTTTAGACTTCCTCCTCCTTCTTCTTCTTCTTCTTCTTTAGCCTCCCTATGCCATCACTTCCTAAGGGCGTGAATGGCTTGTTTCTTCTCCCTGTTCAAGGTCACAGCGGGTCAACCTGAAGCAAGGAAAAACAGAGCCATGATGTAAACAACACAAATAATAAACCAAAACAATAACAACAACAACGGCATAGTACATAGCTAGATACTGTGTGTGTGTGTGTGTGTGTGTGTGTGTGTGTGTGTGTGTGTGTGTGTGTGTGTGTGTGTGTGTGTGTGTTGTAGTAGTTGTAGTAATAGTTGTAGTAGCAGTAGTTGTAGTAGTAGTAGTAGTGGTTGTGGTAATAGTAGTAGTAGTAATAGTAAATAGTATGTAGTAGTAGTAGTGGTGGTAGTTGTAGTAGTAGTATGTAGTAATAGTAGTGGTGGTAGATGTAGTTGTGGTAATAGTAGTAGTAGTGGTGGTGGTAATAGTAGTAGTAGTAATTGTAGTGGTATAGTAGTAGTAGTAGTAGTAGTTGTGGTAGTAGTAGTAGTAGTAGTAGTAGTAGTAGTAGTAGTAGTAGTAGTAGTTGTGGTAGTAGTAGTAGTAGTAGTAGTAGTAGTAGTAGTAGTATGTAGTAGTAGTTGTGGTAATAGTAGTGGTGGTAGTTGTAGTTGTGGTAATAGTAGTAGTAGTAGTAGTTGTGGTAATAGTAGTAGTAGTTGTGGTAATAGTAGTAGTTGTAGTTGTGGTAATAGTAGTAGTGGTGGTGGTAATAGTAGTAGTAATAGTTGTTGTGGTAATAGTAGTAGTAGTAGTTGTAGTTGTGGTAATAGTGGTGGTGGTAGTAGTAGTTGTGGTAATAGTATTAGTTGTAGTTGTGGAAATAGTAGTAGTAGTTGTAGTTGTGGAAATAGTAGTAGTGGTGGTGGTATTAGTAGTAGTAGTGGTGGTGGTAATAGTAGTACAGTAGTAGTAGTGGTAGTAGTAGTTGTGGTAATAGTATTAGTAGTAGTAGTTGTGGTAATAGTAGTAGTGGTGGTGGTAATAGTAGTAGTTGTGGTAATAGTAGTGGTGGTAGTAGTAGTTGTGGTAATAGTAGTAGTAGTAGTGGTGGTGGTAATAGTAGTAGTAGTAGAATTAATAGTAGTAGTAGTAGTAATAGTAGTGGTGGTAGTAGTAGTTGTGGTAATAGTAGTAGTAGTAGTAGTGGTGGTGGTTATAGTAGTAGTAGAAGTAGTAGTAGTAGTTGTGGTAATAGTAGTAGTAGTAGTAGTTGTGGTAATAGTGGTAGAAGCAAAAGTTGTAGTAGTAATAGTGTATTATTATTATTATTATTATTATCATTAGTATTATTCTTATCAAATATAGTATTAGTATTAGCATTAGTGGCTGTTGTGTCTGCGTCATTGTCATCCTTGTGGCGAGAGAAACAAGCTTTGGTCGTTTTAAAATATGATGGGAAATGAAAGCTGCCGTTCCAGTATGAATGCTGCGGTGATGCCTATGAGAGACTGATGAAGCTGTAGTTGCCTTGTCACTGTCATTCATGTCACTGTCACTGTCATGTCACTGTCAATCCTCACTGCTTTCTTCAGCAAGCATACTGGATCAGGTATATCAGAAGAAAAAAACACATAGATACTGTGTGTGTGTGTGTGTGTGTGTGTGTGTTGTAGTAGTTGTAGTAGTTGTAGTAGTAGTAGTAGTAGTAGTAGTAGTAGTAGCAGTAGTAGTAGTAGTAGTGGTAGTGTAGTAGTAGTAGTAGTAGTAGTATGCAGTAGTAGTAGTGGTGGTAGTTGTAGTGGTAGTATGTAGTAATAGTAGTGGTGGTAGTTGTAGTTGTGGTACTAGTAGTGGTGGTGGTGGTGGTAGTAGTAGTAGTAGTAGTAGTAGTAGTAGTAGTAGTAGTAGTAGTAGTAGTAGTAGTAGTAGTAGTAGTAGTAGTAGTAGTAGTTGTGGTAATAGTAGTAGTAATAGTAGTATGCAGTAGTAGTGGTGGTAGTTGTAGTGGTAGTATGTAGTAATAGTAGTGGTGGTAGTTGTAGTTGTGGTAATAGTAGTAGTGGTGGTGGTGGTAATAGTAGTAGTAGTAGTAGTAGTAGTAGTAGTAGTAGTAGTAGTAGTAGTAGTAGTAGTAGTAGTAGTAGTAGTAGTAGTAGTAGTAGTAGTAGTAGTAGTAGTAGTGGTAATAGTAGTAGTAGTAATGGTAAATAGTATGAAGTAGTAGTAGTGGTGGTAATAGTAGTAGCAGTAGTTGTGGTACCTTGTCGTGAGGGCCAAATGTTGCTGAACGGTCACCCTTCAGTCACTGCAGGAACAGGACGTCTTCTTGTCATTACCTTGTCAGCATTAGCAGGCCCTGGTGCAAATGTTTGAGCTAACCTGGTGTTCATTTGCTGTATTTTCTCAATGGTAGCTGGCATTGTACGTCGTTTGATAGGTATGGTCCTGATCTTGGCATTGTCATCCCTAAGTTTGATTATCTTTTCACATGATTTGATATTTGAAATCATGGGAACATTTGCTTTCTCATAGAATGTAGCAATCTGCGAGAAGACTAGTTTAGCCGAGTCCCATTGGGTTCGATTTTCTTTGTCCCTCTTCTATGTACCACACCATGCAGCGCAGAACTTGGAGGCATGTTGGAAGTCTTGCACCAGTTATTACGGAATCCTCCTCATTGATGCCACTACCCGGACCAAAGAGAGTCATCGTTTGCCTGTCAGTGCAGGACCCGGTGACTGTGTATCTGGCCGTGTCAGTGCAGGTCTCTGTGACTGTGTATCTGGCCGTGTCAGCGCAGGACCCGGTGACTGTGTATCTGGCCGTGTCAGTGCAGGACCCGGTGACTGTGTATCTGGCCGTGTCAGGGCAGGACTCGGTGACTGTGTATCTGGCCGTGTCAGCGCAGGACCCGGTGACTGTGTATCTGGCCGTGTCAGTGCAGGACCCGGTGACTGTGTATCTGGCCGTGTCAGTGCAGGACCCGGTGACTGTGTATCTGGCCGTGTCAGCGCAGGACCCGGTGACTGTGTATCTGGCCGTGTCAGCGCAGGACCCGGTGACTGTGTATCTGGCCGTGTCAGTGCAGGACCCGGTGACTGTGTATCTGGCCGTGTCAGCGCAGGACCCGGTGACTGTGTATCTGGCCGTATCAGCGCAGGACCCGGTGACTGTGTATCTGGCCGTATCAGCGCAGGACCCGGTGACTGTGTATCTGGCCGTATCAGCGCAGGACCCGGTGACTGTGTATCTGGCCGTATCAGCGCAGGACCCGGTGACTGTGTATCTGGCCGTGTCAGTGCAGGACCCGGTGACTGTGTATCTGGCCGTGTCGCCACATGTGTGCTGGGCATGTCTGTGCCTTCCAGGGTGGGCTGTTGAATGTCATCCATCTCAAATCTGAAAAGAATAATGATTGATTTTTTACTTTCATATATCAAAGGTGACCAATACTAAACATACTAACCGTAACAAAGCACACACCTTGCACAGTCTGTGCCGTACCCAACTGTGGGCCTGAGTCATCTCCTGAGAGATCAAAATAGTTTAGGATACAGGTTGAAGTTCCCAAACTCGGCATCCCAAGACTCGGCAACACCCAAAACTCGGCTATGGTTCCGGATTTTCCAAAACACGGCAGAACACCCAAAACCCGGCACGTAGTTGCCGGGTCGGCCGCTGGGTGCCACCACACTAGGCCGCTTGGTTTCTCCCGCCGATTTGTTTGTTGTTATTGTTCAGTGGTGTTGTGACTGTAGAGTTGTGTACACTGTTATTTTGTGTACTTCTACAGGTCTGTTATTGGTATTATGGCTCCCAAACGTCCAAACGTGATTTTCATGCTTTTTTTCCCCTTAATATATCTACGTTCTAAAAGTCAGAAAATTCCATTACTCGGCTCGGCGCTGGTCCCGAGGTTGCCGAGTTTGGGAACTTCAACCTGCAGTATTAGTTAGTTAGTAGCCCACCTAGCACCTACTGGCATCAGACATTGTGTGGACTGTGGAGGGTTTTTAATGAGCTGTTATTAACAAAAAAAAGTTGAATGTATTAACACTAGATACATCCCAACAGATGCACATTTTGTTTGGGGTTTTTGGCCTGGAAGGGTCTTGCAGTAGTCCCCCTGAACTTGAACAAACGACACATACAAGACTAGGTGAATAGTATCATAAATCAGGCTTATACATTACACAGTAGTATTATGTATGGTAGATGGACACAATAAGAACCAATATAACATTCAATAACCAAGTATTTTGAATCACCCTGTATATATTGGTGGTACTAGCTGACTGGGAGACAACATTATTAATTTTTTGGTTCACCCTGTATATAAAGGAGAGGTAGGAAAAGTTCTTACGGCTTTTAACCAGGGTAGAACAAGAAGTAACGGATTCAAGCTGGAAAAGCGTGGATTTAAAAAGGAAATAGGGAAAAACTGGTTCACAAATAGGGTGGTGAATGATTGGCATGGACTCAGTAGACAGGTAGTTAGTGCTGAGTCATTGGGGAGCTTTAAAGGGAGCTGGATAGGTTCATGGATGGGGATGAAAGGTGGATGTAGGTAGTGTTAGGTGACAGGAACTACCACGTGTAGGTCTCACGGCCTCTTGTAGCTTCCTTATTTTCTTATGTTCATATGTAACATTTATTTATTATACTGATGCTCACTTGCTTTGTTAAATTTTATAGCAAATATGTTTGATCGGCGACATTGGGCGTCTTTACTGCCAAATACATGTCTATGAGTCTTGAGGTGGACCCCCTTCATGACTTTAAAAAAAAAAAAAAAAAATATCATTGTAATATATTTACAAGACGCATATTTTAAGACTAGGTAGTAGGTACAGGTCATTTGGTCAACATAAGGGGTTTTGATGCACCCTAACCATTACCGTAGATAACACTATAGTCGCCAGTCACTCGCCACTGCACTAATGTCGCCAGGCACAATATATTACGAATTTTAGCATCCCTACAGACTTGTATGTGTCACTGAAGACGCATGCACAGTAGTTTATATTATGTACATCACACTACATGTCTTCAGTGGCACATAAAAGTCTGTAGTGATGCTAAAATTCGTAATATATTGTGCCTGGCGACATTAGTGCAGTGGCGAGTGACTGGCGTCTATAGTGTTATCTACGGTAGTATCATTATCATTACATAACATGACATCATTACTAGCGCCTCTTCCGCTGACCTGATAACTCTCACAGCCTAGAATAGAAAATGACCTTTGTCTTGTCCTGGTAAAAGTTCACTGACTCCACACACACACACACATACACACACACACACACACACACATACACACACACACACACACACGTCCTAATTTCTTATCTGATATCCCATAGGAGGAAGGGAAGATTTTTTGGACACACACACATATATATACACACACACACACACACACACAGATATACACACACACACACAGATACACACACACGTCCTTATTTCTTATCTGATATCCCATAGGAGGAAGGGAATATTTTGGACACACAGACACACACACACAAGACAGAGAGAGAGAGAGAGAGAAAAAAAAACAATTGTATCATATATCACAAATGACAATAACGTTACACACAATAATAATATCACGAATGTTTCAGTATGCATGAACTTGATATTCACCAACTCCAGCTCCCATTTAATATTTTGCTCGAAAACACTTTACATGGACAATATCAATAGAAGCGGAATTTCATTAGCTTTCCATTGATATATTTTGTTATCTGATAAATAAATTAGAACCATGCATACATTAGCGTTAACTAAATAAATAACCTCGGGAAATAATCGGGAAAAATTACCCAATTTCATGATCTTTTTAGTTAGTTAACGCTAATTTATGCATGGTTCTAATTCATTTATTAGATAACGAAATATATCAATGGAAAGCTAATGAAATTCCGCTTCTATTGATATTGTCCATGTAAAATGTTTTCGAGCAAAATATTAAATGGGAGCTGGAGTTGGTGAATATCAAGTTCATGCATATTTCTTGAGAGTCTCATAATGGCCTTCCTTTAGCGTGTTTTACGGTTTTTTATTTGATAATATTATAGAACAAACATTTCCGAAGATAACAGTATATATTTTATACTGATAAACATATATTTGGTAGGGGGAAATTACCATAACACGGGCGGCAAGTGGAGCTTGTTGGTCCTCCAGCTCGCTCCGACGGGCGGCATTTGGCTTGAAGCCGCGTCTGTCCCAGCCGCAACAAGGGCTGTGACGTCACGTGCAAGTCACCTATACTATTAATTTGTTTTTACTACTACCTACTGTACTACTACTACTGCTACTACTACTACTATAGGCGTATTTTGTAGTGTCCTTCCGGAGTAAAATTATACTTATTTAAGCTCCGCCCCTGCTTGCCATCACAAAATACGATTGTAGCGCTGCCAAAGCTCTTTCTTGATGTTGCCGACAGTAAAAGTGTCGTACACTTCATTACCTCTTACAGAGGCTCAAGGAATATCGTTAAGGTTGACATTATTGAAGGCACAGCAAAGAGTAGTAGCGTGATTGTCTGTATTACACATCGATATCTAATTGTTTTGAGCTCTTAGAATGGCCTAGCATTGTTTTCTAACTCTATAGATGGACTTGATATTAAACTGAAATGTTTAGGGCGCTATGAAACTGTTATTTGAATATCTATTTGCTGCACAGCCATTTCACGATGTGCGTCGAGGATGTTTAATGCTTTCATGGACCTGTACGTATGTAGGCTACGTGTACCTACATCTACGTTTCACCAATTATTCTTTGCCTAAACCTAGATGAATGCTGGTTGTGATTCATCCTCCAGTGCATCTCCCCCGTTTAACATCCATGGGCGGGTGTGTGGTGGGCGGGTGTGTGATGGACGTGTGGTGGGCGGATGTATGATGGGCGTGTGGTGGGTGGACGTGTGGTGGGCGGATGGGTGATGGGTGTGTGGTGGGTGGGCGGATGTGTGATGGGCGTGTGGTGGGTGGGTGTGTGGTGGGCGGATGTATGATGGGCGTGTGGTGGGTGGACGTGTGGTGGGCGGATGGGTGATGGGTGTGTGGTGGGTGGGCGGATGTGTGATGGGCGTGTAGTGTGTGTGTGTGTGGTGGGTGTGTGTGTGGTGGGCGGATGTATGATGGGCGTGTGGTGGGTGGACGTGTGGTGGGCGGATGGGTGATGGGTGTGTGGTGGGTGGGCGGATGTGTGATGGGCGTGTGGTGGGTGGGTGTGTGGTGGGCGGATGTATGATGGGCGTGTGGTGGGTGGGTGTGTGGTGGGCGGATGGGTGATGGGTGGGTGTGTGGTGGGCGGATGTGTGATGGGCGTGTGGTGGGTGGGTGTGTGGTGGGTGTGTGGTGGGCGGATGGGTGATGGGCGTGTGGTGGGTGGGTGTGTGGTGGGCGGGTGGTGGGCGGATGGGTGATGGGCGTGTGGTGGGTGGGTGTGTGGTGGGTGTGTGGTGGGTGGGTGTGTGATGGGTGTGTGGTGGGCGGGTGGTGGGTGGGTGGGTGGTGGTGGGCGGGTGGGTGCCTGGGTGGTGGTGGGTGTGTGGTGGCCCGTGGGTTACACACAGAGACCTTCCTACCGTGTTGGAGCTGAATCAGACTGATGAAATGTTCGTATTCGTGCCCTGCGATAGGTTCTCTAAAAGGCTTTCTTTTTGTGTGATATAACATATATACCAAATTTATACATTTCTATTGCAAATGTAATATCACTCATGAATATATTTAAGTATTTGACTATACTATAGCAATAATACACCAGTTTTGGTGCTAAGCCAGCAAGCATCAACGAAGATTCGGACACATTGAAAAATTTGAGGGATTGGGAAAATTGTTCCCAGACGTCGCTGGAGAATTTTAATATTTGTGACTTCTTACCTGTTAAGAGTCACCTACTCAACTCCTTACTACTCCTTACCTACTCTTAATTAAATACAGTATCCTTTGCATGTCGTGCGCATGTAATGAATGTTGAATTGGATGAGAATTAAAGGAAAAGAGAAACATTTACGGGAGGAGTTTTGATAAGATTTTCTCATGCGCGCGATCTGATTGGCCAGGCTCTTGAAACCACCACCCACACCCACGACTGTAAAATTTTACAGGAAAAGAGTAAAATATCGCTGCCGGGAGTGTATCTGCTCAGTTTTCTGTGCACGCAAAAGAGTAAAAAATAAGTGGCCGGAGCTTAAATAAGTAAAATTTTACTTCCAAGGGCATGCACAAAATACGCCTTATTATTACTACAACTGTTACTACCACTACTACTACTACTACTACTATTGCATTTACTACCACGACAACTACTACTACTACTATTACTACCAGTGGCGTACTGAGGGGGTGGGGGGGGGGGGGTGCGCGGTCATTGCCCCCCCTTTGCAAAGAATAAATAATAATAATAAAAATATATATATATATATTGGCCCCCGCCTTTTCAATTTTCTGGGTACGCCACTGACTACTACTACTACTAGTCTACTACCGTAGATAACACTATAAAGTCGCCAGGACAACGTTTTTTTTAATGAACTACAGACGTGTGGTGGCGTTAATACTTACATTTCTACATCCATGATTTCGGGAAAGTTAGAAGGGGCTATCTGGAGACTCTGTTGCGGGAGTGGCTGTTGACTGCCTATATATACTACTTTAATTTAATTGTCCCTTTGTGTGTGTGTATGTGTGTGTGTGTGTATGCGTGTGTGTGTGTGCGTGTATGTGTGTGTGTGTGTGTGTGTGTGTGTGTGTGTGTGTGTGTGTGTGTGTGTGTGTGTGTGTGTGTGTGTGTGTGTGTTCATCTAGTTGTATTTTACAGGACCAGAGCGACGCTCTTATGGCCCCGTCTCCATATCAACATTTTTATCATTCATCCTTAGCGCTTAGTTTTGGCCGAAGCCACCACCCCGGAGAGCAAGTCACAAACCCCGGCTAACACCCGGTACCCATTCACTGCTGGGTGGACAGGGGCTCGGGTTTTAAGGAAACAGCCCATATGTTTCCGCTCCGCCCGGGGATCGAACCCGGGACTTCTCGGTTGTGAACCGAGCGTGCTTCCCCTACACTACGGAGTTCCCTGAGTGACACACACACATGAGTGTGTGTGTGTGTGTGTGTGTGTGTGTGTGTGTGTGTTCAGCCTGCCTCGCGAGACACGAGTGCTCTGTAACTATAATCCACGGCTATGCCTGATAGGTTTGTCGCTTTCGGAAGTAATAAATTGATTAAATAATAATGATTATGGTAGCTCTCTCTCTCTATATATCTCTCTCTCTCTCTCTCTCTCTCTCTCTCTCTCCTCTCTCTCTCTCTCTCTCTCTCTCTCTCTCTATATATATATATATATATATATATATATATATATATATATATATATATATATATATATATATATATAGATAGATAGACAGATCTCTCTCTCTCTCTCTCTCTTACTATATTATGTTTAGCAAGATATCCTAGCTAGTAATAAGTGTGCCGTAGATAACACTATAGTTGCCAGTCACTTGCCACTACACTAATGTCGCCAGGCACAATATTTACGAATTCTAGCATCACTACATACTTTTATGTGCCACTGAAGACATGTAGTGTGATGTAGTACAGAATATAAACTACTGTGCATGCCTGATCAGTGGCACATACAAGTCTGTATACCCAGCAAACAAGAAACGTTTTCACAACGTTGTGTTAAGGTTGTAATTTCGTCCGTCTGAAAGTTACGTTGTCAGTACGTAATCAAAGTTTGTCAAATCCAGGACCAAATTACCCCGGTCGGCACTACTACTCTAATAACAGTCTAGCTTCCCAGTTATGAGGGGATCGTCCTCTCACACTTCCACCATCTATTCTACTCATATATATATACCCCCACAGCCAACTTGGAGTACACACGCGCACACACACACACACTGACAAAATATACGTAGATTTTCCCATCCAAGTATAGACGCCTGCAGGGGCTAGAGGGAAAGATAATAGCAGCAAGAAGTGTACATACATCATAATAATTTCCTGTATGTTAAAATAACTTAATACAACTAGGTAGGTCAATGCACAAACACATAGCTACATGGATAACTCATATATATTAACCAATGAAACAATCCACATTACCTTATTTACCGTTGCTGCTGACACGGGGCCACAAGAACAGCTGCTGACACGGGCCCACTAGAACAGCTGCTGACGATACGGGGCCACTAGAACAGGTGCTGACAATACGGGGCCACTAGAACAGGTGCTGACAATACGGGGCCACTAGAACAGGTGCTGACAATACGGGGCCACTAGAACAGGTGCTGACAATACGGGGCCACTAGAACAGGTGCTGACAATACGGGGCCACTAGAACAGGTGCTGACGATACTGGGCCACTAGAACAGGTGCTGACAGGGGCCCACTAGAATAGGTGCTGACGATACGGGGCCACTAGAACAGGTGCTGACGATACGGGGCCACTAGAATAGGTGCTGACGATACGGGGCCACTAGAATAGGTGCTGACGATACGGAGCCTTTAGAACAGGTGCTGACACGGGGCCACTAGAACAGGTGCTGACACGGGGCCACTAGAACAGGTTCTGACGATGCGGGGCCACAAGAACAGATGCAGACACGGGCCCACTAGAATAGGTGCTCACATATAGGCTTATATTTACAGTTCTAAGTCCTGACGGGTGCTGAAATATGTCCCCCCTGTATTTCTAGATATTCTATGTGGCTGTGGTTATCTTGTTCAACACTGTAGTTGGTTGTATGGGTGAGAAATACGTCTGTTTTAACACACTCAGAGATTTTCCACCACCACGCTGGTTTGTTTATTTATTTTTATGACGTCACTTCCGCTAAAATGGCTATTGATGACGTCACTTCCATTCTATCTGTCTGTGTTATTACCTGAACCATCATTATTTAAGCGTATTTGAATCAGGAAAATGTTGAGATAAAATAAGAATATGCATAAAACATCAAAATACAGAAGTTTGAGTGTGTAAGTAAGGAAATAAATGGTTTGTTTTGGTATTCAATGACGTCACGGTGGCGTCATGCTTTTCATGACGTCATATCCGGCTCATGTTATTTTTCTTATTGTTTGTTGTTTAATTGCTGCTGTTGTCGATGGCTTGTTGTTTTTTCTGGTTGTTGTCGTTGTTGCTTGTTGTTGCTTTCCCCCTAGCCGAGCCGACACCACAGAAAGCACTGCCTTCCTGCCGGGTTTATCAACAGCAGATCATATCACGCGTGGTTGTTGAGGGAGAGAGAGAGGGAGGGATGGAGGGGAGGCAGGGAGGGGTGGAGGGTGGGGAGGAAGGGAGGAAGGGTAGGGGGGGTGAACGGCGGGGAAGGCAAGGAGGGCGGACGACAGGGAAATAGCTTCGTTTTCATTCCCTCTTCCTCTCCTTAATTTCCTTCCTCATTCCTTCGTTTCTTCCTCATTCCTTCCTCATTCTTCCTTCCTTCATTTCCTTCCTTCTCTCTCTCTCTCTCTGGTCAGCACGGACCTCGTTTGGGTGAGGTACAGAGGGACATGTTTACGCATCGATAGCTAATTAATTCATAGGTAAATCATGCAAAAGACCAATGGAGAAGGTGTAGGAAAAGATAATCTAGCTATACAATGGGTAAAAAATAGGAGAAATCCCTGTAAATAAAGAGAAATAGGCGAAAACCATTAGTGTTCTCATCGAAGATCGTCATGTTGGAAGCGATTAGAAAACGGGAGATGAAGGAACACAGGCTACACTGTGGTATTTCGAGTGTCTGAGCTATCTTATTTGCAATGTGTCGTCATTTTATCACCCTATGGCTTCGCTTCCTAGACCTGCCATACAGTGCTCACAAGATAGCATGTTTGATGTTTGATGTTTGAATAATTTCGTCGTATCGACACAGCTGAGATGGATCTCCGCTGTAACCAGACAGTTCTCTCACAAACTACTCTAGAGAGTGTACGTCGCTAGTGCTTATAGTGTTGGCCGAAGCCAGCACCCCGGGAGGCGGGTTACAAACCCCCGGCTAACTCCCGGTACCCAATCACTGCTGGGTGGACAGGGGCTCGGGTTTTAAGGAAACAGCCCAACTGTTTCCGCTCCGCCCGGGGACAAGGGCGTAGCCAGAGAGGGGGCCAATGGGGTCATGGCCCCCCCCAATTCAACAGATCTACTTTAGGAGTGTATGGTATAATTTCATCAATTTTACTATATTGAATATCATGCAAAGAACCAATAAATGACCCCCCCCCCTACCGTAGATAACAGTAAAGTCGCCACCTGCAGTCAAGTCGCCAGGCGCCAAATATTACGAATTATAGCATTACTACTGATTTTTATGTGCCACTAAAGATGATACACAGTAGTTTATATCATGACTGTATAAGCTACCCTGTGTCTGCGTTGTTTTATGCTTTGTAGCTGCAAGTATAGACGGTTTACAATTTCACTACTATTTTTTTTCTTCGGGCGACGACGACAGCGGGAGGACACTCAGTAAATAAACACTAGATGGCGACTCTACGTACTGTTGGTAGCCACTTTGTAGATATTTTTGTCATTTGTTCATTTATAGCCCTAATATGACACAGATGAAGACACAAAATGACACAGACTCTCCAGATAGCCCCTTCTAACTTTACTGAAATCATGGATGTAGAAATGTAACTATTAACGCCACCACACGTCTGTAAACAGAAAAAAAAGTTGTCCTGGCGACTTAACTGTTATCTACGGTAGGGCTCAATATATGCCCCGAATTAAGTCATATCTTCAAAAAAATTCTCTGGGGGGCTTACAGCGCCTCCCAGACCCCCAGCTGATAAGGCACCCACCCCTCAACCATCATTGGGAGGTGGCCCCCCCTAATTATTTTTCCTGGCTACACCCTTGCCCGGGGATCGAACCCGGGACTTCGCGGTTGTGAATCGAGCGTGCTTCCCCTACACCACGGAGTCCCATGTTCCTCCATTGGAGTAGCAACACTGGAGTGCCAATGTTGCTGATTGTTCCCCCACGTTTGAAGACAAGACGTGGCCCCTTATAGTGATGTTAAATTTATAATATATTGTGCCTGGCGACATTAGTGCAGTGGCAAGTGACTGGCGACTATAGTGTTATCTACGGTAGCGCGGTGGACAGCTTTGATTGTGGCGCGCTGCCGCGACGCTCACATCCGGGCAGTGGCTCAGCTGTTCCCACAACTTGTAAACACTATCAGGTCGCCCCACAGTCACCCGCGGGATTAATATTACTCAACAACAGGTGTTAATTACTCCCTTCACTGCATGACGCCACCTTTTTACGCGCTGCACATCATGTAAAAGGTATGAAGGAGTGATGTGAGGTGCTATAGTGGACAGGGGAAGGGTTTATCGTGGCTAATATTACAACACACCATGACATTACGGGTGACGGGAGGCTGTGCTGGTCTCAAGGTCGATATCTTGCATGACGCACCACACATACACCACACATACATCACACATACATCACACATACACCACACAAACACCAGCAGCAAACAGCACTCTGATATATGGCCATCAAAACGTGTGCGTGTAGTTAAAACCTTGCCCCCAAAATGGACTCTTAAATATCATGTGGTACTGAACAAAGAAAGGGACATTTTGACACTAGGACCGAAATTCCCTACCGTAGATAACACTATAGTCGCCAGTCACTCGCCACTGCACTAATGTCGCCAGGCACAATATATTACGAATTTTAGCATCACTACAGACTTGTATGTGTCACTGAAGACGCATGCACAGTAGTTTATATTATGTACATCACACTACATGTCTTCAGTGGGACATAAAAATCTGTAGTGATGCTAAAATTCGTATTATATTGTGCCTGGCGACATTAGTGCAGTGGCAAGTGACTGGCGATTATAGTGTTATCTACGGTACACAACTGGGAGTGTGGTTTCTGTTCACCTTAATGAATTCTAAGAAACATTCTCTATGAGCTTCCGTCGCAAATCACTACTTTCTGAGATATAAGATGTTTTTAGTAGCAAGGAGTGTAGAATAAATATGAAAATTAAACTAACCTAACCCCACCTTTTGTCTCACGAACCTAACCTAACCTAACCTCACGCTTTAACCTCCTAACTAAAGCCAAATCCTCATTAAAAAGTCTCTGCGGCAAGGGAAGAACAGAGGCGATGCAGGTCACAAGAGGAAGAAGAGTGTGGCGGACGTAAACACTTGTCTCTCGCCTCCCTATGAACAACATGTCATTATCTCCAAAAGTAATGATTTGCGACGGAAGCTCATAGAGAGAATGTTTCCTAGAATCCATTAAGGTAAACAGAAACCACACTCCCAATTGTGTAGGGAATTTCGGTCCTATAGTAAAATAATACCCAGAGAACGTGCCATGGATACCAACGAGAGCTGCCATACCCTGCAGCTACTTTCCCTACTTTCTCACAGCTACTTTCTCACTCTCTCACTCTCTCTCATGGCCTCGAGCTATAGGCTAGTGAGTCCATTTTTTTTCTTTTGTTATAACCTTGCCTTTGTTGTATGTACAGTGTTGAGACCAGCGTGGCTCGCATCACACGTGCTCCCTTACCGTACATAACACTATAGTCGCCAGTCACTTGCCACTGCACTAATGTCGCCAGGCACAATATATTACGAATTATAGCATCACTACAGACTTTCATGTGCCACTGAAGACATGTAGTGTGATGTACATAGTATAAACTACTGTGTATCATCTTCAGTGGCACATACAAATCAGTAGTGATGCTATAATTCGTAATATATTGTGCCTGGCGACATTAGTGCAGTGGCAGGTGACTGGCGACTATAGTGTTATATACGGTACAGAGGTGGTTTTTCTAGGCTGTGAGGATTATTAACAGTGTCGAGTGAGGGGTCGGACTTGCACTACACATAACAGAGGTATATAGATATGACCCCATGTATGTATGTATATATAACCCTATAGTATGTATGTATATATGTAGGTATGACCCCATGTATATATAACCCTATGTATGTATGTAGGTATGACCCCATGTATGTATAACCCTATGTATGTATGTAGGTATGACCCCATGTATATATGTATGTATGACCCTATGTATGTATATATGTAGGTATGACCCCATGTATATATAACCCTAGGTATGTATGTAGGTATGACCCCATGTATGTATAACCCTATGTATGTATGTAGGTATGACCCCATGTATATATGTATATATAACCCTATAGTATGTATGTATATATGTAGGTATGACCCCATGTATATATAACCCTATGTAGGTATGACCCCATGTATGTATAACCCTATGTATGTATGTATGTATGACCCCATGTATATATGTATATATAACCCTATAGTATGTATGTATATATGTAGGTATGACCCCATGTATATATAACCCTATGTAGGTATGACCCCATGTATGTATAACCCTATGTATGTATGTATGTATGACCCCATGTATATATGTATATATAACCCTATAGTATGTATGTATATATGTAGGTATGACCCCATGTATGTATGTAGGTATGACCCCATGTATGTATAACCCTATGTATGTATGTAGGTATGACCCCATGTATATATGTATGTATGACCCTATGTATGTATGTATGTAGATATGACCCCATGTATGTATAACCCTATGTATGTATGTAGGCATGACCCCATGTATATATGTATGTATGACCCCATGTATGTATGTATGTAGGTATGACCCCATGTATGTATGTATGTAGGTATGACCCCATGTATGTATAACCCTATGTATGTATGTAGGTATGACCCCATGTATGTATAACCCTATGTATGTATGTATGTAGGTATGACCCCATGTATGTATAACCCTATGTATGTATGTGTGTAGATATGACCCCATGTATGTATGTATGTATGTAGGTATGACCCCATGTATGTATAACCCTATGTATGTATGTATGTAGGTATGACCCCATGTATGTATGTATGTAGGTATGACGTATGTAGGTATGTATAACCCTATGTATGAGGTATGTATGTATTTATGACCATGTATGTATATGTATGTATGACCCCATGTATGTATGACCCTATGTATGTATGTATAACCCTATGTATGTATGTATATATGTATGTATGTATAACCCTATGTATGTATGTATGTATGTATGTATGTATGTATGACCCTATGTATGTATGTATGACCCTATTTATGTATGTATGTATGAATGTATGACCCTATGTATATATGTATAACCCTATGTATGTATGTATAACCCTATGTATGTATGTATGTCGATATGACCCCATGTATGTATGTATGTAGATATGACCCCATGTATGTATGTATGTATGTAGATATGACCCCATGTATGTATGTATGTATGTAGATATGACCCCATGTATGTATGTATGTATGTAGATATGACCCCATGTATGTATGTATGTAGATATGACCCCATGTATGTATGTATGTATGTAGATATGACCCCATGTATGTATGTATGTATGTAGATATGACCCCATGTATGTATGTATGTATGTAGATATGACCCCATGTATGTATGTATGTATGTAGATATGACCCCATGTATGTATGTATGTATGTAGATATGACCCCATGTATGTATGTATGTATGTAGATATGACCCCATGTATGTATGTATGTAGATATGACCCCATGTATGTATAACCCCATGTATGTATGTAGATATGACCCCATGTATGTATAACCCCATATATGTATGTAGATATGACCCCATGTATGTATAACCCCATATATGTATGTAGATATGACCCCATGTATGTGTATAGACCCCATGTATGTATGTAGATATGACCCCATGTATGTATTAGTATGTAGATATGACCCCATTTGTATGTATGTATGTAGATATGACCCCATGTATGTATGTATGTATGTATAGATATGACCCCATGTATGTATGTATGTATGTATGACCCCATGTATGTATGTAGATATGCCCATGTATGTATGTAGAATATGACCCCATGTATATGAAATTTTTATGACCTGTATGTATGTAGATATGACCCATGTATGAAACCTTTTGTATGTAGATATGACCCCATGTATGTATACCCGTATGTATGTAGATATGACCCCATGTATGTATGTATGTATGTAGATAGGGACCCACATGTATGTATGTATGTAGATATGACCCTGATGTATGTATGTGTAGTATGACCCATGATGTATTGTAGATATGACCCCATGTATTTTCCCCATGTATGTATGTAGATATGACCCCATGTATGTATTATGTATGTAGATATGACCCATGTATGTATAAGTATGATAGATATGACCCCAATGTAAATGTATGTATGTAGATATGACCCCATGTATGTAAACCCCATGTATGTAGTAGATATGACCCCATGATATGTAGATATGACCCCATTTATGTATGTATGTAGATATGACCCCATGTATGTATGTATGTAGATATGACCCCATGTAGTATGTATGATATGACCCCATGTATGTATAACCCATGTATGTATGTAGATATGACCCCATGTAGTATGTATGTAGATATAACCCCATGTATGTATGTATGTAGATATGACCCCATGTATGTATGTATGTAGATATGACCCCATGTATGTATAACCCCATGTATGTATGTATGTAGATATGACCCCATGTATGTATAACCCCATGTATGTATGTATGTAGATATGATCCCATGTATGTATAACCCCATGTATGTATGTATGTAGATATGACCCCATGTATATATGTATGTAGATATGACCCCATGTATGTATGTATGTATGTATAACCCTATGTATGTATGTATGTAGGTATGACCCCATGTATGTATGTATGACCCTATGTATATATGTATGCATGACCTTATATTTGTATGTATGTATGTACTATCACTACACATAGCAGATATATATATATATATATATATATATGACCCCATGTATGTATGTATGTATATATGGAGCTTTCAGTCTTATGTACTTGCTTTCACTCATAGTTGTGTGTCACAAAGGTTCACATTAACATGACAGAAAGCTATGACAGTGAACATAAGAACATAAGAACATAAGGAAGCTACAAGAGGCCGTGAGACTTACATGTGGTAGTTCCTGTTACTTAACACTACCTACATCCACCTTTCATCCCCATCCATGAATTTATCCAGCCTCAGTTTAAAGCTCTAATGACTCCGCACTAATTACCTGTCTACTGAAACCATTCCAATCATTCACCACCCTATTTGTGAACCTGTTTTTCCCTATTTCTTTTTTAAATCTACGCTTTTCCAGCTTGAATCCGTTACTTCTTGTTCTACCCTGGTTAATAGCCGTAAGAACTTTTCCTACCTCTCCTTTATTAAATCCCTTTATCCACTTAAAAGCTTCTATCAGATCGCCCCTTACTCTGCATCTCTCGAGTGAGTGTAAATATAGTAGCTTCAATCTCTTCTCATAACTAAAGTTTCGCATAACAAAGCATTGCATACCAAGGCTTCTTATCCTCTCACAATCTGGGGTAAGAGGATGAACGTGGACACCAAGCCAAGGTGTGTGTGTGTGTGTTAAGTGCTGTTGTGTGTTGTGTGCCTAATGTGCTGAAGCTAAGCCGGGGGTAAGAGGATTGTAGACTGCAGATTTTTTTTCTTCATATATATTATTTTGTGTAACTGTTGATTTCTTGGAGCTTCCTCGTGTGCAGGAAATATCAATTATGTCAGGCTATTTTTTTATTTTTTTATTTATTATTATTTATTATTATTATTTTTTTAGATCTGTGCCTGTAGCGCGTGTAGGCAGTGACCTCCGGGGGTGGGATGGCAGGCCCTGGAGGTTCACTTGAGGGCTGTGATGGTTGGTCCTCGCCCGTGGTGGCGCAGGCAGGATTGTTATAGTGATGCCTGTGATTTAATCAAACAGCCATTTAAGGACCTAATGGTCTGTTACTGTTTCCTTTGTATTAGAGGCTCATGCCGCCCCCCTGTGTCCTCCCATGCACTCGCAGTCGAAGGTAGAGTTAATGGGCAGGGCATGTGGGTGTTCTTAGGCCACTCAACGGTGCAGAAAGGTTTTGGTTTTCGTCAGGGATCGAACTCGGGTCACCGAGAACGCCAGTCGGTGACGCTAACCACTCCACTACCGCCTCCCCGAAATATTAAATAAATATATAAGGCTAGAAATTACTATTACTACTAGGTACTACTATTACCTTCTATTACCTTCTACTACTACTACTACTACTACTACTACTACTACTACTACTACTACTACTACTACTACTACTACTACTACTACTACTACTACCACCACTACACTACACTACACTACTACTACTACCACTACTACTACTACTACTACTACTACTACTACTACTACCACTACACTACACTACACTACACTACTACCACTACTACTACCACTACTACTACTACTACTACTACTACCACTACCACTACCACTACTACTACTACTACTACTACTACTACTACTACTACTACTACTACTACTACTACTACCACTACCACCACTACACTACAGTTAACACTTATTTGAACTAATGGGGGAGAGACCTGGGTCAAATTAGCCAAAAGTCTGAATTATCCGATGGTTACCTCCAGCCCCTCCACACAATAAGAACTCACTCAAACTTGCCAAAACAGCACAGACTGTATTACTTGTACTCACCAAAACCATTGTATTTATGCTTTAATATTCTATATATCATAAACTATCTTGATAAACTTACGTATTTGCTTTAACGCGTTCAGCTCACAACTTGTTCCTCACACAGCCACACTTACCCATCAAAAGTTATTGTAAATGGACGGATCTACAATTGTATCCCCGGCATTTCCAATTATCTAGCGGAATTTTTTTCTTCGGATTTCTGGCTGCTCAAAAATATTCCAAAATTGACGAAAATCAGGTTTTTGTTATTTTGCCGCAGAACTATGAGTCGTAGAAGAAAACTTATCGAAGTAACAAAGGTTCATGTTGATGTGTTCTACATGATATCATCGGCTTGTCAAAACACCTCATGGTTGTCGAGAAAATTGATATTTTGTATAAATGTACGAATATGCAATTTTCTCGGTTATTTACCAATCAATATTTTTTTGCTTTATGCCAAACGATAGCCCTTTATCTACTTCATATTTACTTCTCTATAATTCTTGCATTTATCTGCTATAGTTTTTTAGTTATTGAAAGAAACGAGATTAAAAAAAAAATCAAGGCATACCCCTTGCAAAATGTATAATATTTTTTTAAAAATAGATTTGCTTGAAAATTTGTTCCTAGCAGTTTTCGGGCATGCTGAACACGAATCTGGAGTCAGTTTTCAGTTACAATGATTAAAAGTCCCTATTTCAGCCAATTCACAATGACATGATACTTCCAGATATTCCTTAAAAACCACAAATTAGACAAAACTTACTACAAGACATAACAATATGATAGGCATTGCTAGATTAATCATTACTTCAATACAACGATCAGTATTAGTATTTTCATTATTATTATTATTATTATTAATCCCTATTTGAGCCACCCATGCGATTGTCAAAGTACTTATAAAAATCTAGGAATACTATAGCAATCCTGTGGGACTTCTAATGCCCTCCCATGACTCCTGTAGGATGCGTGAAGGAGCAAAGAGGCCCGTGAAGGTCTCGGTTCGAATCGAAGGGTTTGATTTATAGTGTTTACTGTACTGCTGATAATACTACTAATACCAATACTACTACTACTACTACTACTACTACCACTTCACTACTACTACTACCACCACCACCACTACTACCACTACCACCACTACCACCCCTACTACAGGTTGAAGTTCCCAAACTCGGCAACCTCGGGACCAGCGCCGAGCCGAGTAATGGAATTTTCCGACTTTTAGAACGTAGATATATTAAGGGGAAAAAAAGGTCAATTTTCTCAGAAATAGTTAACACATTGTTCTTCCTTTTCTTTTCACTTCCACCAGTAGGTGTTCCTGGACGTTTGAGAGCCATAATACCAATAACAGACCTGTAGAAGTACACAAAATAACAGTGTACACAACTCTACAGTCACAACACCACTGAACAATAACAACAAACAAATCGGCGGCCTAGTGTGGTGGCACCTAGCGGCCGACCCGGCAACTACGCGCCGGGTTTTGGGTGTTCTGCCGTGTTTTGGAAAATCCGGAACCATAGCCGAGTTTTGGGTGTTGCCGAGTCTTGGAATGCCGAGTTTGGGAACTTCAACCTGTACTACTACTAATACTCTATCTTCTCTCTGCAGGGTGTGGGTGAGTAGAGAGTGGTTGGCGGCGGTGGGTGTGGCGAGCGGCATGGAGACTCGACGCGACGGCAGCAGCGGCGGCCGGGGCTCAGCGGGAGGACCTGACATGGCATTCAACATGAGTCTGGAGAGCGGCGCCGGCATGTCCCGCATCCCTGCAAGTGAGTGCTGAAAAAACAACACAATTTTTGGGGGCCCTATGTGAAATGCTGTCATGCTTATTATCATGGGTGATTTAAATTTGCCTGATGTGAAATGGGGACTGCCTGAGAGTCTGTACCTCAACTATTCTCCCTTAATGCAGTTATACACTTTTAAATTTGAGTATTATTTTCTTTTTATGGAGGCAGTTATTATCATGGAAATGTTAAGGTGTCTAGAGCTGAAAGAACAACACAATGCACAAACAAAACAAAAACAACAACAACAACAAAACAATGGCTCACAGTATTGGCTAGAGCTTTTTTTTACTACTATTACCTACTACTACTACTACTACTACTACTTCTACTTCTACTACTACTACTACTACTACTACTACTACTACTACTACTACTACTACTACTACTACAGTCTATTTTAGGTCTCATGCTTAAAATGGTGCCTATATTCCCTGCAAGTGAGTGGTGAACGCTTACAAAAGAATGACTCACAGGTTTTTTTCACATTTATGCCTATAGCGCGTGTAGGCAGTGAGCTCCAGGGGTGGGATGGTAGGCCCTGGAGGCACACTTGAGGGCTGTGATGGTTGGTCCTCGCCCGTGGTGGCACAGGCAGGATTGTTATAGTGACGCCTGTGATTAGAGGCTCATGCCGCCCCCCTGTGTCCTCCCATGCACTCACAGTCAAAGGCAGAGTTAATGGGCAGCATGTGGGTGTTCTTAGGCCACTCCACGGTGCAGAAATATTTTAAGTGGATTTATGGGTCTCACTCGGAATCAAACTCGGGTCTTCGAGAACGCCACTCGGAGATGCTAACCACTCTGCTACCGCCTTCCCAGTATTGGTGTATATATAGTATTGGCAAGAATTTTTTTTACCACTATTGCCTTCTACTACTGTCTGTCTTCCCTTCTCTACTAGGTCTGTCTTAGTTGTACAAATAAATGGCTCCTATAGTAGGGTGCCAATAAAAAACGAAAGTTGGATTTTTTGAACGGAATTCTGCGGAATTAGCGGAATTCTGTGGGGTAGGGATAAAACAACGTGTGTAAAATTTGAGCGCAATCTAAGTATATTTAAAGGTGGCGCAAGTCGATTGATTGTTCCCCCTATAGACTCCGATAGGGACTACAAGGAAGGACATCGTCTCTGGGGTGTTTGTTGGCAATATTGAAGCCTTTTGAGACCTCCCCTTCCTCCAGCTGGGCTGCTGGTCCCCCTCGCTCTTCAAAGCGAGTATTAGCCCCTCTAGGGGCGGGGGGTATCATGGTTGCCCAAGCCACTCATTGTCTTCCGCTTGGCCGGGGAAGGGAAGCCTTCCATGTTCCTGGCTGTTGTCGACGGTGCCTCTCGACGACCTGCAAGAGGAATTGGCGCTGATCCTCGTTCTTCGTCAGGCTGAGGTTGAAGGACTGTAACAGCGCCACCCCTCGCTCCGCCGTGTCGTTGGTGACGTGTGGGCTCGCGACGCGCCGAGACGCCGCGACGAACCCCGTGTCACTCGGCCACTCCTCCGGCTCCTTCGAGAGGAACGCCCTCTCCGCTCCGACGGCGTCGAGGAGGGCGCCGGACGCCTGGCTTCCGAACGACGCTAGCGTGGACGAGGCGAGGCGGGCGTCGGAGACGGTGATGCGCTTCGGCGGTTCCTCGGATCCTTTTTCCCGCTGCATCGCTTCCGCCAGCGCCTTCTCGGCGGTTGGCAAGCGGTGGTCGAAGAGAGCCATGGCGACCAGTGGCTCGCTCAGGTACCAGAAGTGCCGGGAGAAGGTCTTCATGCACGCCTTGCCGATCTCAGCGTCGTGGAAGTCGCGGAGGTCGGCGGCCAGTTTCAAGCCATTCGCCGATGAGCTTCTGGACACCGTCTTCGGAGACGAGGATAGCCAGCCGATCCACCCGCGTACCGTCGCAATCCGGCAGGATCTTCCCGTCCCAGTGAACGGTAAGAGGCGTGTCAGGGACGAAGGTTGTCTTGACTTCTGCGGCCAGCTGGGACCGGTAGCCGGCACGAGCCTGCCGGATGCTCTCGGCATTCAGGATCAGCTCCTGAGGATTGTGGCCGAGGCTACTGGCGGTCGCCGCGACGATGCGGAGCGCTTTGCGCTCGCTAACTCCTGGGAGAGCACGACCTGTGAACCCCCGCGCTCGTCGCTTCGGAGGGCTTGCACCGGTCGGCTCAGCGGTAGCAGCCGCCCCGCCGCGTGCCGGACTGGACTCAACCGAGGAAGAGGAGGAGGAGGACGCGAGCACCGCGCGTTCGTCCAGCTGCGACGTCGAGGCTTCTCGTGATCGCTTCTCTGCCGCCACTGTCATCTCCCGGCGCTGAACTCGGCGCTCCAGCACCCTGTCAGCTCCCTGCATGATCCCTCGGCGACCCTTCTCGCGTTGCGCCGCTAGGAACTCGCGATCAGCCGGGATCATCATCAGGGTCATCGCGTCGGCGTGGGCGACGTCGAAGAGGTCGCAGAGGGCCTCTTGAAACTCTTCCTCCTTCGTCTTGTTCGTCGCTCTTCCCTTGCTCTTCACGAGCGCCTTCCAGTCCTTGAACAAGACTTTTTGCCGTCATCGTTGGGATCCTCGCGGTCTCCCAGAACCTTAGCATCTCTTGGACAGTGGCCGCGGCACTGGTGGCGACGGTTTTCTTTTCCACGTTGTGGAAGTAGAAAGCCCGCTTGAGCACGTCGCCACGAGAGGGGAGTTTGGCTCCGAGGATGGGGTCGGGGTTTGGCTGTCCCACCAGCCAAACAGTCGTAGCTGCGCATGAATGAGCCATTCTGAAAAAGAAATGGGTGATTTAGAACCCTAGCCTTGCAGACTTGGGTACAGGTATAATCCCATAGTACACATAGTACAGGTTTCAATACACTTGCGCCACCTCTAAATATAAACCCATTCGCTTCAAATTTTGCATGAGAGGTTTTCTCATTACTGCCCAGTGTCCCACCAAGGGCCGTTCATAAATATCAAGTTTTAAATTTACCCCTATGCACTATTGGCACCCTATCCTATAGTCTGTTTCTTTAACGAGGTGAAAAATCCTGCCCCCTTGCTGCTTACTGACTGATATTTGATGCCAGGAGAAGGGAATACTACACTTCTTCTTAATGTCAGTTGTATTTTATCATAGTTAACCATAGTATCAGGTAAACACAGGCATAATATTAAGTATGAGACCTTAGGATAGAATGGAATTTTTGCCTCGTTAAAAAAAATAGACTATAGTACAGCTAAGTATTAATTATCCGACCTTGGGAGGACTGCAGGTAGGTCGGATAATTGGAATAGTCGGATGTTCGGATATCACAGTAACCATAAACGTAAGGACAAAATGGTATAGAACATAAAAGATGCAGCTCTTGAAGGCCGAGCCAGTGGTAGACGCGAAAGTAAAATTCATGCATAAATAAAGCCACAAATTCAATGTTTTCTAATAACTAAAAAAAAACGAAGTAAAATAAATGGCCAAAACAAGACACAATGTGGTGGTGAAAAAAGCCGGTTGTTTGGACAAGTCGGATGTTTGGAGGTCGGATGTTGGGAATTTGGCTGTACATATTATTAATGTTACTATGCTATACTAATGCCGATGTTACTCTTATCTCCTCGGCGTCTCTTCCCAGGTCTGTCCAGCGCATCCACGGGGCTACACTACGGGTCGTCAATCATGATCTCCCAGGCTTCAGATGGCAGCTCCTTAAACACCATGTCCTCCCAGCGTAAGTGTCCCACAACTATTTCTTAACTTGTGACTCTTTCTTAACTACTTACTATACAACTTAATACTTATACCTATACTTACAACTTATACTTACAACTCTTAACTTACAAGAACTTACTTAAATTTCAACTCCTTCTTCTTCAACTTCCTTCAACTCCTTCAACTTCTTAACCCCTTGAGACCCAGAACGTAATTTCCATTGTAATATGGGTACCATTAGATGATTTTTAATGAATATAAGCCATTTTCTATAGATATGACCTCCAGAACGTAATTTCCATCGTAATTTGGGTGCCATTAGACAATTTTTAGTGACTATAAGCAATATTTAATAGCTATGACCTGTTTAGTATCCTTGTCCACTAACTAATTTGGTATATTCAGTGACTTTTCGTAATTTTATGGCTCGACAACAGACAATTTTTTTATAGCCAAGGAAAAATCTGGGCGTGAAGCGGTTAAGGTCAGCGACAGATAAATTATGAGGGTGTGAGTGGTGACTTGCTGATGAGGGTGTGAGTGGTGACTTGCTTATGAGGGTGTGAGTGGTGACTTGCTTATGAGGGTGTGAGTGGTGACTTGCTGATGAGGGTGTGGGTGGTGACTTGCTTATGAGGGTGTGGGTGGTGACTTGCTGATGAGGGTGTGAGTGGTGACTTGCTTATGAGGGTGTGAGTGGTGACTTGCTGATGAGGGTGTGAGTGGTGACTTGCTGATGAGGGTGTGAGTGGTGACTTGCTGATGAGGGTGTGAGTGGTGACTTGCTGATGAGGGTGTGAGTGGTGACTTGCTGATGAGGGTGTGAGTGGTGACTTGCTTATGAGGATGTGGGTGGTGACTTGCTTATGAGGGTGTGAGTGGTGATTTTGCTGATGAGGGTGTGAGTGGTGACTGGTGAGGGTGTGAGGGGACTTGCTGATGAGGGTGTGAGTGGTGACTTGCTTAAGAGGGTGTGGGTGGTGACTTGCTTAAGGGGGTGAGTGGTGACTTGCTTATGAGGGTGTGAGTGGGGGACTTGCTTAAGAGGTTGTGAGTGGTGACTTGCTTATGAGGGTGTGAGTGGTGACTTGCTTATGAGGGTGTGAGTGGTGACTTGCTTAAGAGGGTGTGGGTGGTGACTTGCTTAAGAGGGTGTGGGTGGTGACTTGCTTAAGAGGGTGTGGGTGGTGACTTGCTGATGAGGGTGTGAGTGGTGACTTGCTTATGAGGGTGTGAGTGGTGACTTGCTTAAGAGGGTGTGGGTGGGACTTGCTTAAGAGGTGTGGGTGGTGATTTGCTTAAGAGGGTGTGGGTGGTGACTTGCTGATGAGGGTGTGAGTGGTGACTTGTTATAGGGTGGGGGTGACTTGTGATGAGGGTGTGGGTGGTGACTTGCTTAAGAGGGTGTGGGTGGTGACTTGCTGATGAGGGTGTGGGTGGTGACTTGCTTAAGAGGGTGTGGCACTACTATAGAGCTGCAGGCAAAGCAGTGTTGATATCCGAGGCTGTGTGTTCAGTGTTTGTGTCCTGGCTTCCCGCAGAGAGCAGCAACACGCCAGACATCGTCAACACCCATGGGATGCGCAACGTTGACCTGGAGGCCGGGGACAAAAAGTGCTTCAAGCTCATCGACGAGAGGGAGGAACTGCAGGTCAGTGTGTGTTTGAAGGGGATAAATAAGCCCAGAACGGCTCAAAAGGGGATTTTTAAACCAAAAATAGAAAAACTAATTCCAGATTCATGATCAGTATGCACGGAAGCTACTATGAACCAAGTTTAATTAAAAACTGACTCAATTTTTTTTGGCCAAATTTTGAAGGCACATACATCATGCCTTGGAAAATTTCGTGAAAAACACTTTTTATTTATATCTTAAGAACCACAGGAGCTAGGCAAACACATCTTGGAATGGAAATATACAGCACGCGACTGCCGTTCTTGTCGTACAGGTTGAAGTTCCCAAACTCGGCAACCTCGGGACCAGCGCCGAGCCGAGTAATGGAATTTTCCGACTTTTAGAACGTAGATATATTAAGGGGGAAAAAAGCATGAAAATCACATGAAAAAAATGTTTGGATGTTTGGGAGCCATAATACCAATAACAGACCTGTAGAAGTACACAAAATAACAGTGTACACAACTCTACAGTCACAACACCACTGAACAATAACAACAAACAAATCGGCGGGAGAAACCAAGCGGCCTAGTGTGGTGGCACCCAGCGGCCGACCCGGCAACTACGCGCCGGGTTTTGGGTGTTCTGCCGTGTTTTGGATAATCCGGAACCATAGCCGAGTTTTGGGTGTTGCCGAGTCTTGGGATGCCGAGTTTGGGAACTTCAACCTGTATATCTAAAAAAACTTGATTTGCTAGGAAAAAACGGATAGGTGCATATGGTAGATCTCGTTGAGCTGGATATAATGTTGTCTTTAAGTTATGTGTCATTGTCTGCTGTCCTAAAGTTATTTGTCATTGCCCGGCAGGTGAAGAATGCGGAGGAGATGCTGCAAAGGATGGGCTGTGTGAGTGACAAGAACCTCTTCATCAAGGTGGTCTCCATATTTGGCAACACAGGCGAGGGCAAGTCCCACACCCTCAACCAGATCTTCTTCAATGGGACCGAAGTCTTCAAGTGAGTCCTGTGCCTTAACTACTGTATCTAACTATCTAACTATCTAACTTCTAACTATCTTAACTATCTAACTATCTAACTATCTAACTACTAACTAACTTTACTGTACCTTGCTATCATTCTTCTTAACCCCTTGAGACCCAGAACGTAATTTTCATTGTAATTTGGGTACCATTAGACGATTTTTAGTGACTATAAGCAATATTTTATAGCTATGACCTGTTTAGTATCCTTGTCCACTAACTAGTTTGGTATATTCAGTTACTTTTCGTAATTTTATGGCTCGACAACAGACAATTTTTTATAGCCAAGGAAAGATCTGGGCATGAAGGGGTTGATAAAGGCGATGTAGGAAAGGTTCTCACGGCTAGTAACCAGGGTAGAACAAGAAGTAACGGATTCAAGCTGGAAAAGCGTAGATTTAAAAAAGAAATAGGGAAAAACTGGTTCACAAATAGGGTTAAACTTTTTGCCATTTAATATTTTGTGAAAAAACTTTTTACATGAAACATATCAATAGAAGCGGAATTTTATTAGCTTTCCATTGATATATTTCCTTTTCTGATAAATGAATTAGCACCATGCATAAATTAGCGTTAACTAAATAAATAACATCATCAATCAGGAAAAATTACCCAATTTCATGATGTTATTTATTTAGTTAACGCTAATTTATGCATGCTGCTAATTCATTTATCAGAAAAGGAAATATATCAATGGAAAGCTAATTAAATTCCGCTTCTATTGATATTCTCCATGTAAAAAGTTTTTTCACAAAATATTAAATGGCGAAAAGTTTAAGTTCATGCATATTTCTTGAAAGTCTCATAATGGCATTTCTTTAGTGTGTTTTACGGATTTTTATTTGATAATATTATAGAACAAACATTTCCGAAGATAACAGTATATATTTTATACTGATAAACATATATTAGGTAGGAAATTACCCGATTTCATGATTTTTTATATTTAGTTAACGCTAATTTATCAATCAATCAATCATTGGGGGCATACGCCGGGGGGCGCGTCGCCTCGCCCACCCTACGACGCCACTCCCGGGGGTCACCACGCGCGAGTTCCCATGCAGGCTCCTTTCCCATACCAAGCAGCTCTCGACAAGAAACATCAACTTGCCCCAGCCACGAGCCTTGTGGGCGCCCCCTTGGCCTCCTCCACGCCGGATTGTCTCTTACAGATACAACCCAATGGGAAGGATCGGTTTCAGGGTAGCGTGCCACATGCCCATATAGCCGAAGTTGGCGCTGACGGACTATGCAGGTAATAGGCCTCGATTCAGTCTCACGGTGCAATCGCTGATTTGACACATAATCATCCCAGCGATACCCCATGATTCTGCGAAGACACTTATTACCAAAGGCATTGATTCGTCTCTTCAAGTCACTATTTAGTGTCCATGTCTCACAACCATAGAGTAAGACAGGGATCACAAGCGACTTGAAGATCCGGATCTTTGTCCTCCTGCACAGGTACCGACAACGCCAAATACTCCCGCTGAGCGAGTCCATAACACCGTGGGCTATGCCAATCCGCCGTAAGACTTCTTGACGTGACCCGCCGTCATTATGGACTGCGCTACCAAGGTATGTAAAACTTTCCAAGATCTCAATGTCCTCGCCACACGCATGAACAGACTGTACTGCTTCATCTAGTAAGTCTCCAAATACCTGGACCTTGGTCTTGAGCCAGGAGACCTCAAGTCCCAAAGGCTTTGCCTCCTCGTGCAGTGCCTCGAGAGCCATCACCAGGCCCTCCAGCGACTCAGCAAAGATTACTGCATCATCGGCAAAAACAAGATCAGTGATCTTGGTGTTGCCGACGGATGCTCCACAATCACTTTGATCTACAACCTTGTCCAATTCCCAGTCCTTACAAGCGTTGAAGGGGTGAGGTGGCAAGGCCATGCCTTCCTCCCCTTGTTACAGAGGCGTCAAACCCCACCACATCACACCTCTCGTCCATCCCAGTTTACCAATCAGGGGCCAAGTAGACTTAGTTCCCGCACCGAAAAGCGATCACCGTATCGCAACACAAACAGGAAACAAACGGTTTGTTCCACCACTTTAAAACGAAAAAAAAGACGCCACTTTCTCCATCCTTGTGTATAGACAGACTCCCCGAATATACACTCCCTCTCACCGCTCACAACTCCCTTCAAATAAAACTTTACCCGCTCTTTGTTATCACTATTCCATTTATCACGATACCATTCCTCGAAAAATCCATCACCTTTTCTGCCTCCTTCTATCATCTCCTTCCAACTGTTTGTGTCAACTGTTGTGCGGCCGAGTCATGCGGGTCAGGGCGACTCTACATTGCGGGATGTCATGGTTTCCATGGGTTTTGGACCGTGTGAGGATCTATGAGCGGTAAGAACCATGGTGGGTGGGCGGGGCGTTCGCCGAGTGAAGTATCCCAGGTGAAGGCAGACCCGAGATATCAGACGTTGACAATGGAAACAGCACGGGGGTGGATGATGTTACATCTGACACGCCTCTTGGCAGCAATAATATAATCGCTATCTGTGCCCCAGCTCATTTTTTCTCTTAAACTCCAACCTTTTCTTAGTATTATGCATTACTGTTGATAACCAGTACATTTTGTGCTCAGTGACTACTGCTCAGCAAGAATCACTCCACCCCTTTAGTAATACACCACCGCTGTTCTGCATTCTCTGCCCGAACCATCGTCATTCGCTAAATATGGCCGATTAGACGCAGGTGAGCTTGCATTCCCTTTTAAGGAAAAAAACTGCGTCTTATGCCGCAAATACGGTAACTTGCCGCGGAGCCGCCCCATATCACAATATTCACCATTTTAACACACATACACACCTTCTACCACCAATACACTAGCAACACAGGCTCCTTACTTAATATCTTACTATCTGATACATTAAAACTACTTAAAACACAAGCATTAAAATAAAACGAGAATTAGTTTTAGATGACGGGGACAGAAGGCGGAGAGGCAGTCTGGCATGCCATTCTTGCCCGGAAATATGTATCACTGGCTTGTTATTGGTCGAGAAGTTTTAAAAACTGTTTGTCATTGGCTGGTGACGGATGACGCCTTAGCCAGTCACAACCTTCCTACTCGTTTACGACCTATCGAGGGAGCTTTCAATCAGCTTTGTAGCTTCCGTCATTAGGGAAAGTAGTATCTAGGTAGTGCGAGAGCAGGTTGTTGCTGGCCATACTACCTCCGTTGCTGGCTTCTCGCCCAGGGTTGTGAAATTTTGTAGGCCACATTGTCGTACTGAGCCACCAGAATTATCATATTTTCAGATTGATTATAATTATCGTACAACCTTAGGTAAAATCATATAGTCAGTAAATGACTTTATAATTTTAGTAAATAACTTGTAATTTACTTTAGTAAATAACTTGGTAATTTTACTCACCCCAGTTTGAATGTCGTAACATTGGATTTTCGATCTCGTATATTGAAAATAGACCCTAATTTACACATCTCGTATCATCGGATTCTCGTATATCGAATGCTCGTATAACGGGACCTCCCTGTAGTCCTTGCAGGAATCCCTCGAAGTCGCAGAAGATCCCAGAGTGACTGACGATGCACTGAGTCAAACGCCTTCTTGAGGTCAACATAGGCTGCAAGCATCCCCTGTCGAAACTCACGTCGGCGTTCCACCAGGACACGAAGCGCTAGGATACGGTCCGTTGTTGACTTACCAGGCGTGAACCCAGACTGCTGAGGTCTCTGATGCTTCACCAGATGACTGCGAATTCGTGTCAGCAATAGATGGGCAAGCACCTTGCCTGGTACGCTGAGCAGTGTAATACCGCGGTAATTGTTGCAGTCCTGACGGTCCCCTTTCCCTTTCCAGATAGGGACGACCAGCCCCCTTTTCCAGTCAGGAGGAATGGTACCTGATTGCCACAAGCGCAGTCAGGACCAGCAATGCAACCCGCGGATCATCGGCCTCACCCCCAGCTTTGGGAGCTCCGCACTGATATTAACAAACACCAGCTGGCCTTTCCACCCTTCAACTTTGCTACAACAGCCTCTCTGACTTCGTCAGAGAGGGTGCAGTTTTCGTCAATGGGAGGATCGGCATCCACTGCCTGTAACCCAGTGGTGTGAAAGCTGCTCAGTTGGAGGGTCCACCGTGAACAACTGCCCAAAGTACTCAGCCCAACGAGCCATCTGCCCATCCATGTCCGACACGAGGCGCCCATCTGCTGTTCGAAAGTAGCACTCGCCCGAGAAGGAGACTTGGAACGGAGCTTCTTCAGGGCTCGGTAGGCGGGTCGGAGGTCATTTATCGTTCACAATGACCCTCGAACATCCTCAGCGAGACTCCTGACATACCTCTCCTTGTCTCTCCTCAAGGGTTCTAGTCCGCGTGACAGAGCCCTGTGCTGTGTCCCGGTTCCCGCCAGCCTGGCAGCGCGACTCTCCTTGATTTTCCTCCAGCGTCTCCGTCGAGACAAAACCACGCCTTGACCTCGGGCGCTCCCCACAATACACTCCTTGGCAGCCTGTAGAGTTTCATCACGTTTAAGGTATCCCACAGTTCTAACAGGATCCCCGAGAGCACCGAGCACATCAAACCGATTTGAGACTGCCAACCCATACTCATGAGCACATGTCCAAGTCCTTCAGTTTCTCAAGATGAAACACAGTATGGTTACCTCTTGAGAGCCCGTCAGGGTGGCAAGGTTGGGTAGAGACGTGAGTTCGCAATGTGCAGCGTCCTGTGCATTCGGTCAGCGGTTCGAGTCCGCCTAGTTGTGCTGACGTGGCGGCGCTTTGTATAGTCACAATAACCTTGTAGTTTGGTACTTTGCAAAGTGTCTAGATAGGATGAAACATCTTATCTTATCTTAACCTCTTGAGATTCTTCTGGACTTGACATGAAGCTGTAAGTTAGCAACAACAAGTCTGTGGATCTGTTCCAAAGAACTCAGCACTCCGGTAAACCCTGCAGTTCTGGAAGGTATCCTCCAACGAGTACTAACGAGGATGTAGAGTCGATTCCTTCTAGCTACCCCTGCCGGCATTACTATACCATGTTCCACGGTGCTAGCTCTGGTCTCTGATCACAAGAACCTGCATTCTCACCTTTCTGGACCTTGCAAAGTTCAGAAGCAGAGAACTGTTGATGTTTCTGTACGGAGCCATGGGACCAACACACAACTCGTAGCCATCTCTCACAGTGCCAGTAGTAGCATTGAAGTCACCCAAGACCAATGAGTGTGTCCCGAGGAGGACACTGGTCTAATACAGAGTCGATTTGGCGTAGAACATCTCCTTCTCTTCAGTTTTACGCATCTCGGTAGGAGCGTACACTGCAACAAGAGACAAGAAACCCCAGAGTGTGTTTCATCCTCACACCGCATTATACGCTCATCAACTCGGAGTAACCTCAACAACTGATGGCATGCAGTTTGCTGGAGATGCCTTATAGCTACGGTTCTTACCGTACACGGTGACCATTGCTCATGCCGGACCAGTAGTAGGTGTAATCCCCCACTGCTAGTCTCGCCACTGCCAGGCCTCCTCGTCTCAGAGAGTCCCACTCATATCCACCCTCAGCCTACTGAGCTCGCCCGATGGAGAGGTAGTCATGATCGTCTGAGAGGCTCAGAACGTTCCACGAGCCCACACTAAGAACCACTCCGCAGGTTGATCCCAGGAGTGATTCGACGGCAGCGCCGCCTCTGCACTGCCCCGGCCACCCCCTATAGAAAAAGTTGGGCTAGTGGGCCCTACCACTTGATTTAGAGTGCGGATTCCCGATGGGCTTTGCCCGCACTCGTCATAGTCGAACCCTCCCCTGCGTCGGCATAGAGGGGTTTGCATGGTCGGGCCCCCCCAGCAAAACCGGGTCGGGGCAGCGATTATCCCGGCCCCCGACCTCTACCTCTTAACATGTTTGTGGCTATTTTAGTTTTTATCAGGGAAGGGTTGCAACCCCCCCCCCCAACCAATCTATGCTAATTTATGCATGGTTTTAATTCATTTATCACTAAACAAAATATATCAATGGAAAGCTAATTAAATTCTGCTTCTATTGATATTCTCCATGTAAAATGTTTGCGAGCAAAATATTAAATGGTGAAGAGTTTTCAGGTTCATGCATTTTCTTGAAAGTCTCAATTGCATTTTCTTTGTTGTTTTAACGTTTTTTTTATTTGATAATATTATAGAACAAACATTTCCGAAGATAACAGTATATCTTTTATGCTGATAAACATTATATTAGGTAGGTAAACTTGTACGGGGAGCGGAGCGGTGAGATCTAGATGGTGTGACGTCACGGGCGATGTAGCAGGCCTTGTCATCGCGGTGGCCACGGAAGTACCCACCTAGTGTAGCAGGCCTTGTCATCTCGGTGGCCACGGAAGTACCCACCTAGTGTAGCAGGCCTTGTCATCGCGGTGGCCACGGAAGTACCCACCTAGTGTAGCAGGCCTTGTCATCTCGGTGGCCACGGAAGTACCCAACCTTCAGTGTATAGTTCAGGCCTTGTCATCGCGGTGGCCACGGAAGTACCCACCTAATGTAGCAGGCCTTGTCATCTCAGTGGCCACGGAAGTACCCACCTAGTGTAGCAGGCCTTGTCATCGCGGTGGCCACGGAAGTACCCACCACCTACTATACTGTTTTTTATAACGAGGCAAAAAATCCTGCCCCCTTGCAGCTTACTTACACTGATATTTGATGCCACTACGTAGATGGCGACCTTAGTGTAGCCCGTTATCAACGTCGCCACTCGGTTTTATTTTTGTCATTTGTTCATTTATAGCCCTACTATGACACAGATGAAGACACAAAATGACACAGACTCTCCAGATAGCCCCTTCTAACTTTCCTGAAATCACGGATGTAGAAATGTAACTATTAACGCCACCACACGTCTGTAAATAACAAAAAAATGTTTTCCTGGCGACTTTAGTGTTATCTACGGTAGTATATTAATTCCATGGTGGGCCACTCTGTAGTACATATATTAATGCCTTGGTGGGCCACTCTGTAGTACATATATTAATGCCTTGGTGGGCCACTCTGTAGTACATATATTAATGCCTTGGTGGGCCACTCTGTAGTACATATATTAATGCCTTGGTGGGCCACTCTGTAGTACATATATTAATGCCTTGGTGGGCCACTCTGTAGTACATATATTAATGCCTTTGCTTTATAGGACGAGTGTGTGTATATATAATCCTTGCCACAACAGGGCGAGTGTGTGTACATATATTATCCTTGCACATCAGGCACCGTGTGTGTATATATAATCCTGGTGGGCCACAGTACTGAGGGTTTTATATATAATCCTTGTCAACAGGACCAGTGTGTGTACTATATAATCCTGTGCACACAGGACAGTGTGTACTATATACTGCCTTGCCACAACAGGACCAGTGTGTGTATATATAATGCCTTTGCCCACAGGCCAGTGTGTGTATATATAATCCTTGCCACACAGGGACCATTGTGTATATATAATCCTTGCCACAACAGTGGGCCAGTGTGTGTATATATAATGCCTTGCCACAACAGGACGAGTGTGTGTATATATATCCTTGCACACAGCCAGTGGTGTGTATATATAATCCTGCCACAACGGGGCCAGTGTGTGTATATATTAATCCTTGCCACAACAGGGCATTGTGTATATATAATCCTTGCCACAACAGACGAGTGTGTTATATATAATCCTTGCCACAACAGGACCATGTGTGTATATTAATCCTTGCCACAACAGACGAGTGTGTGTAATATATAATGCCTTGCCAACAGCGGTGTGTTATATATATCTTGCCTAATCAGGACGAGTGTGTGTATATATAATCCTTGCCTCAACAGACGAGTGTGTGTATATTAATCCTTGGCCTCACCAGCCGTGTGTATATATAATCCTTGCCAAACAGGACCATTGTGTAATATATAATCCTTGCCACAACAGGACCAGTGTGTGTATATATAATCCTTGCCAACAGTCCAGTTGTGTACATATAATCCTTGCATCAACGGCCAGTTGTGTATATATTATCCTTGCCACAAAACCAGGCCAGTGTGTGTAATATATAATCCTTGCCACAAACAGGACCAGTGGCCTGTGTACTATATATTTATCCTTGCCACAACAGACAGTGGTGGTGTATACTATAATCCTTGGGCCACAACAGACCTAGTGTGGTTGTATACTATAATCCTTGCCACAACATTGGACCATGTTGTCTATATAATGCCTTTGCCACAACAAAACCGGACGATTAAGGGTGGTGTATATATATAATCCTTGCCACAACAAGGACCAGTGTGTGTCATATATATCCTTGGCCGATACAAACAGGACCACTAGTGTGTGTGTACTATATTAATCTTGCCACAACAGGACCTGTGTCTATATTAATGCCTGTGCCACAAGCTGTGTCTATATAATCCTTGCCACAACAAGGGGACCGCAGGTGTTGTGTCATATATAATACCTTGCCCATACAAACCAGCACGCAGTGTGTGTATATATAATTAGGACAGTGTGTGTATATATCCTTGCCACAACAGGACGAGTGTGTGTATATATAATCCTTGCACAACAGGACCAGTGTGTGTATATATAATCCTTGCCACAACAGCTGTGTGTATATATAATCCTTGCCACAACAGACCAGGTGTGTATATAATCCTTGCCACAACAGGACAGTGTGTGTATATATAATCCTTGCCACAACAGGACCAGTGTGTGTATATATAATCCTTGCCACAACAGGACAGTGTGTGTATATATAATCCTGCCACAAACAGGACGAGTGTGTGTATATATAATCCTTGCCACAACAGGACCAGTGTGTGTATATATAATCCTTGCCACAACAGGACGAGTGTGTGTATATATAATCCTTGCCACAACAGGACGAGTGTGTGTATATATAATCCTTGCCACAACAGGACCAGTGTGTGTATATATAATCCTTGCCACAACAGGACCAGTGTGTGTATATATAATCCTTGCCACAACGGACAGTTGGTGTATATATATATCCTTGCCCAACAGGACAGTGTGTGTTATATATAATCCTTGCCCAACAGGACCAGTGGAACGCCAGACCAGAATAACCTCCTCACAGACTGGGTGTGATTGAAAGGCGGGTGATGAGGACCAGGGTGGCCGGACCAGGTGTGTTCTGCCACACCAGGCAGCGTATATATCCTTGCCACAACAGGACCAGTGTGTGTATATATAATCCCTTGCCAAACAGGACAGTGTGTGTATTATAAGTCCTTGCAAACAACAAGTTTAATAACCCTTGGACAGGACCAGTTGTTATATGAATCTTGCCCACCAATTACAGACATGTGTTGTAATATAATCTTGCCACAACAGGACAGTTTTGTATATATAATCCTTGCCACACAGGACCAGTTGTGTGTATATATATCCTTGCCCTACAACAGGACAGTGTGTGTTTTTCTTGCCCAGATGGGTTATATAATATCCTTGCACAACAGGACCAGTGTGTTATATATAATCTTTGCCACAACAGGACCAGTGTGTGTATATATAATCCTTGCCTCAACAGGACGAGTGTGTGTATATATAATCCTTGCCACAACAGGACCAGTGCCAACCAGACCTCCTGCACGCTGGGTGTGTGGGGCGCCTATGACCCCGGCACCAAGGCCCTGGTCCTGGACACAGAGGGCATGTTGGGCATCAGCAACATCTCTAGGCAGCGTAAACGTCTCCTGCTGAAGGTACCCACTCACAATGTTGTTAATTCTATGTTATGTTAACCCCTTGAGATTAGTATTAGTATAAAAGTATTGGTAGTATTAGAGTATTAGTATTAGAGAATTGCTAACTAAGTATTAATGAACCCCTTGAGACCCAGAACGTATTTTCCATTGTAATTCGGGCACCATTAGACGATTTTTTGTGACTATAGAAGGTAGCCACTCAGAATGGTGTTAGTTATTTGTTATGTTAATGTTAATAATTTATAGGAACTGTCATGTGTAGGTCTTATGGCCTTGTAGCTTCCTTATTTTCTTATGTTCTTATGTTCTTAATTGTGTGTTTTGTGCTTGCATCATGGGTTTATGAATATCATTGTTAACCCCTTGAGACCCAGAACGTAATTTCCATTGTAATTTGGGTACCATTAGACGATTTTTAGTGACTATAAGCAATATTTTATAGCTATGACCTGTTGAGTATCCGTTGTCCACTACTAATTTGTATATCAGTACTTTTGTAATTTCTGGCTGACAAACAAACAATTTTTTTATAGTAAAGGAAATATTTGGGCGTGAAGGGGTTAAGGGTGTCCAGGAATAGTTGTAATATACTCTCCATAATATACTCACGGCCTCTTGTAGCTTCCTTATTTTCTTACTCTCCAATTCCTCGCAGGTTCTCGCCATTTCCGACATCATCATCTACAGGACACGGGCAGAGCGGCTCAACACGGACATGTACAAATTCTTAGCCGAGGCCTCGCGGGCATACACCAAGTGAGTCGCATGTCCTGTTTCTTCTGTGCTTGATGCCAGACGTATTTCTTGTAATTTGGTCGTACATTAGACATTTTAGTGCTACAGCAATATTTATAGAGTGACCTGTTTAGTAGCCTTGGTCTCACTACTCATTTTGGTATTTCAGTTACTTTTTTATATTTATGGCTCGAAAACTACATTGCTACCATAGCTGGAAGATCTGGCGTGAAGGGTTAAACCCACCGTCATTCATGCACTGATCCGCGAAATCCCCTTTTTTCGAAATTGCACAAAACGTCTTATCGCGATAATTGGTAATAATTCCTAATATATTGTTCTAATCCAGTACTATTTTATTAATTACTGCTAGTTCATTTCGCGTGGTTATTATTGGTTTGTGGGATGCCGGAGGGGCCTATAGTCTGATTTTTGTTAGGTCAAATGCAGTAAGGAGTCATCGCCCGCTCCTCATACTAGGGGCAGCTGATTGGTGCATTCCTGGTATCATACTACCCATCAATTTTCACTACTTAACAGCGCGTGACACTGTGCAGAGCAATCTTTACTTCAAAGGATTTTTGATTTTGTCACCCTCTGTAGTGAAGATTGCTGTATCCAGTGGTCACGCGCTGTTAAGTAGTGAAGATATTGTGATGGGTAGTGATGATACCAGGAATGCACCAATCAGCTGCCCCGTAGCATAGAAGGGCAGGCAGGGGGCGTGGCTTCCTGACTGCATTTTGACCATCTATAATAATATAAGCGAAAGTGTGTATGTATGTGTGTGTGTGTGTGTGTGTGTGTGTGTGTGTGTGTGTGTGTGTGTGTGTGTGTGTGTGTGTGTGTGTGTGTGCGTGCGTGCGTGCGTGCGTGCGTGCGTGCGTGTGTGCGTGCGTGCGTGCGTGCGTGCGTGCGTGCGTGCGCGTGCGTGCGTGCGTGCGTGCGTGCGTGTGTGTGTGTGTGTGTGTGTGTGTGTGTGTGGTATAGGTTCCGCCCCCCGTGGCGCAATAACCTCATATGGCACATTTTTGGAACCGGGTTGACCAGGGGAAGGTTTTAAGCCCACGTATGAGATGATTCGATCACTTTTTTTTTTTTTTTTTTTTTTTTAGCAGCCTATTAGCGAGAATTGTGAAAAAAAAGTGGGTTGCGAGAATTGAGGAAACCTTGATGTAGGGTGATGGGTAATGGGTGAGTGAATGGGTGGGGTGATGGGTAATGGGTGAGTGAATGGGTGGGGTGATGGGTAATGGTGTGGGGTGATGGGTGAGTGAATGGGTGGGGGGTGATGGGTGAGGGAATAGGTGGGGGGTGATGGGTAATGGGTGAGTGAATGGGTGGGGTGATGGGTAATGGGTGGGGGGTGATGGGTGATGGGTGAGGGAATAGGTGGGGGGTGATGGGTAATGGGTGAGTGAATGGGTGTGTGGTGATGTGTAAGGGGTGAGTGAATGGGTGGGGTGTGATGGGTAATGGGTGAGTGAATGGGTGGGGGTGATGGGTAATGGGTGAGTGAATGGGTGCGGGGTGATGAATGGGTGGGGGGTGATGTGAATGGGTTGGCGTTAATACATACATTTCTACATCCATGATTTCAGGAAAGTTAGAAGGGTCTATCTGGACAGTCTGTGTTTGGTGGGCCGAAGGCCCACCAATAGCCCTCCGCAGGAGCTAGCCAAAAAGTCCGCCCGTAGGGCGGCTTTGCGGCTAGTAATAAATAAAATAGACTGTAGGGGGGCAGTGATGCATTAGCCGGGTTGCCACGTTATCTGGCAAGGTCTTGGCTGCTGTGCCCCGGATAAACGGGAGATTACTCTAGAGGTTATTTTTAATGTTTTCTGTTTTAGTGATGTGTGGGCTTCCCTCATGCCATGTGCCTCCTCCCACACCAGGGATTTCATTTGCATGCACCATTTCCCCATTTAATTGCCATTTATTCATCCCATGTATTCCCTCCCAATAAAGTCAACCTTTATTGACCTGCTCCCACGACAGGTATTTCCGTGCTGACCTTGAGGCTGTGGTGCGCAGGGCAGAGGGCAGCTGCATTCTGGGTCCTCCCGTCTATATATTCCACGACACCCGACACACCAACGTTCTGACGGAAGGTAGGGAGTGCTCATATTTTACAGGGCCTGAGCTACACTCGTATGACCCTGTCTCCATAGCTATATTTTATCATTCATCCTTAGTGCTTAGTGTTGGGGGAAGCCATCACCCCGGGAGCGGGTCACAAACCCCCGGCTAACACCCAGTACCCATTCACTGCTGGGTGGACAGGGGCTCGGGTTTTAACTTTTTAAGAAGACCGCCCGTCCGTCTGTCTGCTCCGCACGGGGATTGAACCCGAGACTTCTCGGTTGTGAACCGAGCGTGCTAACCATTACACTATGGAGTACCCAGAGAGTGTGTGTGTGTGTGTGTGTGTGTGTGTGTGTGTGTGTGTGTGTGTGTGTGTGTGTGTGTAGAAGAAAGCATGAAAGACAACTCTGATCAGAAAGCAGGGTTGAGAAGTGGATACTATTTTTCAGAGATGAGCCAAAAACCGGAGGAGATACTCAAAGAAAACTTCACCAAGCAGAACATGAGCATTGACGCCTTCAACAGCCTTAACTACATCGGCGAGCGCAACGACGGCTGCGACACAGACTTCAGCAAGATCAAGAAGGCCGTGTTTGATGAGCTAACTAACATGAACGTCAGGTCCCCGCGCCAGCCCAAGATTATCCTGGACATGCTAGACGTAAGCAATTTTTTTAGGTTGCTAACTTAACCTAACCTAACCTAACCCAAGATTATCCTGGACATGCTAGACGTAAATAATTTTTTTAGGTTGCTAACTTAACCTAACCTAACCTAACCTAACCCAAGATTATCCTGGACATGCTAGACGTAAGTAATTTTTTTAGGTTGCTAACTTAACCTAACCTAACCTAACCTAACCCAAGATTATTCTGGACATGTTAGATGTAAGTAATTTTTTAGGTTGCTAACTTAACCTAACCTAATCTAACCTAACCTAACCTAACCTAACCCAAGATTATCCTGGACATGCTAGACGTAAATAATGTATGATACACTGATGATACGGTGGGCGGCGACCTGGCACTTCCACTCTTAACAGCTCTCCCCAATGCCTCACCACCTTCTCTCCTCTTCATGTGCCCAAACCACCTCCATCGCCTTACTCTCAGCACTACTCAGCTCCTTCAAGCCTCATTTTCTTGCCACCTCTTCACTGGACACTTCATCTCTCCATGTGGTCATCAACATCATCATCATCTTTCTGTTTAACATCAGATTTTCCCATAATGTCTTTAGAGGCTTTCCCAAGATTATCCTGGACATGGTAGACCTAAGTATGGTGCATTTCTTGCCTCCCTGAGACCCAGAACCTAATTTTCATTGTAGTTTGGGTGCCATTAGACAATTTTTAGTGACTATAAGCAATGTTTTATAGCTATGACCTGTTTAGTATCCTCGTCCACTAGTGAATTTGGTATACTCAGTCGTTTTTCGTAATTTTATGGCTAACAACAGACAATTTTATATAGCCAAGGAAAGATCTGGGCGTGAAGGGGTTAGAGTCTGTACAAATTGGTATTGGAATAGGTATATAATGGATCAGTTGTCAGGCAGTCAGTGCGGAGGCAATAGGGAGTTTTAACCCCTTCATGCCCAGATCTTTCCTTGGCTATAAAAAAATTGTCTGTTAGCCATAAAATTACGAAAAGTGACTAAATATACCAAATGAGTTAGTGGACAAGGATACTAAACAGGTCATAGCTATAAAATATTGCTTATAGCCACTAAAACTTGTTTAATGGTGGTCAAATTACAATGGAAATTACGTTCTGGGTCTCATAATAACACCAATAATAACACACACTGATTAACCGTGGCATCTTTTTCTCCTTCAGACCATCATTAAGAAGTTCAAAGCTCCTTCAATCCACATTATCTTACTGCCTCTTCACCGGACACTTCATCTCTCCATGAAGGGGCCAGTGAAGTGTCCTTTAGTCTCTCCTCATAGGTTATATCTATGGCATCTTCTTATCCCTCAGACCATCAATAAAGAGTTCAACGGGGAGATAGCAAGACAGATATAACTGCATTGTGTCATCTTAAATTATTACCCACATACAGGTTGAAGTTCCCAAACTCGGCAACCTCGGGACCAGCGCCGAGCCGAGTAATGGAATTTTCCGACTTTTAGAACGTAGTAACAATTAAGGGGAAAAAAAGCATGAAAATCACATGAAAAAAATCACAGAATAGTAGTACACAAAATAACAGTGTACACAACTCTACAGTCACAACACCACTGAACAATAACAACAAACAAATCGGCGGGAGAAACCAAGCGGCCTGGTGTGGTGGCACCCAGCGGCCGACCCGGCAACTACGCGCCGGGTTTTGGGTGTTCTGGTTGGAAAATCCGGAACCATAGCCGAGTTTTGGGTGTTCTGCCGTGTTTTGGAAAATCCGGAACCATAGCCGAGTTTTGGGTGTTGCCGAGTCTTGGGATGCCGAGTTTGGGAACTTCAACCTGTATATCTATTCTTATAATTTAAATTTTTACTTATTTTTTTATCCTTCAGACTATCAATAAGAAGTTCAACGGTGAGATCCCCAGCAGCGAGCTGGCGTTCCCTGACGAGTACTTCACCTGCACCAGCGTGTGTGAGGCGTGTCAGGCCCGCTGCTGCCTCTTTATGAACCACTCTGAGCACCACGACGGCTCCAAGCACCACAAGGCCAAGCGCCAGTGTAAATACCACCACCAGTTTGATAACAAGGTAAGGTATGGTAGTATGTGAAGGGTAGTAGTAGTAGTAGTAGTAGTAGTAGTAGTGGTAGTGGTAGTAGTAGTAGTAGTAGTAGTAGTAGTGGTAGTGGTAGTAGTAGTAGTAGTAGTAGCAGTAGTAGTAGTAGTAGTAGTAGTAGTGGTAGTAGTAGTAGTAGTAGTAGTAGTAGCAGTAGTAGTAATAGTGGTAGTAGTAGTAGTAGTAGTAGTAGTGGTAGTGGTAGTAGTAGTAGTAGTAGTAGTAGTAGTAGTGGTAGTAGTAGTAGTAGTAGTAGTAGTGGTAGTAGTAGTAGTAGTAGTAGTAGTAGCAGTAGCAGTAGTAGTAGTAGTAGTAGTAGCAGTAGCAGTAGTAGTAGTAGTAGTAGTAGTAGCAGTAGTAGTAGTAGTAGTAGTAGTAGTAGTAGTAGCAGTAGTAGTAGCAGTAGCAGTAGCAGTAGTAGTAGTAGTAGTAGCAGTAGCAGTAGCAGTAGCAGTAGTAGTAGTAGTAGTAGCAGTAGCAGTAGCAGCAGTAGTAGTAGTAGTAGTAGTAGTAGTAGTAGCAGTAGCAGCAGTAGCAGTAGCAGTAGCAGTAGCAGCAGTAGCAGTAGTAGTAGTAGCAGTAGTAGTAGTAGTAGTAGCAGTAGCAGCAGTAGCAGTAGCAGTAGCAGTAGCAGCAGCAGCAGCAGCAGTAGCAGTAGCAGTAGCAAGGTGTTCCAGGTGTGTCTTTTATCCAATGTATTATTATTTATCATTTTTTAATTATTTAGTTCTGTATTTTTGTCTTGTTTTCTTTTTTATGTCAATTTCTTCTTATTTTCTGTAGGTGTTCCCCCAGACACACCCAAATGTAGGTGTTCCCCCAGACACACCCAAATGTAGGTGTTCCCCCAGACACACCCAAATGTAGGTGTATCCCCCAGACACACCCAAATGTAGGTGTTCCCCCAGACACACCCAAATGTAGGTGTTCCCCCAGACACACCCAAATGACACCCGGCCTTCCTTACAGCCACAGCCTACCACCCTTGCCTCCCCCTACAAGCCCATAACATTCTAGCCTACCTTCCCACCACAAGCCTACATCCTACCCCCACCCCCACACAACTCTAGCTATTCTCTAGGTATATCATATCTTTTCTCTTTTCTCTGTGTCTTCTGTAGATGTTCCTGTGTCTGAAGTGTGACCACGAGGGTGAGCAGCGCCTGGTGGTACCCAAGACATCCTCGGCCCGGGACAGCACGTGGCTCGGCCTGGCCAAGTTTGCCTGGTCAGGGTGAGTACAGGGCAACACAACACTGACCCCTCACTGATGACAGCTGTAACACTGACTTATTAGTGAGTACATGACAACACTGGCCCTTGGATGACAGCTGTAACACTGACTTATTAGTGAGTACATGACAACACTGGCCCTTGGATGGCAGCTGTAACACTGACTTATTAGTCAGTACATGACAACACTGGCCCTTGGATGACAGCTGTAACACTGCCTAATTAGTCAGTACATGACAACACTGGCCCTTGGATGACAGCTGTAACACTGCCTAATTAGTCAGTACATGACAACACTGGCCCTTGGATGACAGCTGTAACACTGCCTAATTAGTCAGTACATGACAACACTGGCCCTTGGATGACAGCTGTAACACTGCCTAATTAGTCAGTACATGACAACACTGGCCCTTGGATGACAGCTGTAACACTGCCTAATTAGTCAGTACATGACAACACTGGCCCTTGGATGACAGCTGTAACACTGCCTAATTAGTCAGTACATGACAACACTGGCCCTTGGATGACAGCTGTAACACTGCCTAATTAGTCAGTACATGACAACACTGGCCCTTGGATGACAGCTGTAACACTGCCTATTAGTCATACATGACAACACTGGCCCTTGGATGACAGCTGTAACACTGCCTAATTAGTGAGTACATGACAACACTGGCCCTTGGATGACAGCTGTAACACTGCCTAATTAGTCAGTACATGACAACACTGGCCCTTGGATGACAGCTGTAACACTGCCTAATTAGTAAGTACATGGCAACACTGACAATTTTTTTTTGAGACATTCATTCTCTATTTCCTTGGCCTTGGAGGTACCAATGGATAGATAAGTATTCAGTGTCAAAACCTTTTCAATTACTGAGGGAATCAAATCATGAATTTTGTGCCAGAACTGTAGCAAGTCTTCTTTTCAGAACAGGAGGAATTCTTTGTGTGATCCAACATGTTCCCCTAACAGAGCCACCACCCTTTGTTTACCCTTTAACAGATAGCCCTTTTAGCCCCTTTATGGCAGGGTTTGGGCCTTGTTTGTGGTGTTAGATAACTGTCAACACCCTCCCTTAACAGAGCCACCAGCCTGTGTTTACCCTTGAACAGATAGCCCTTTTAGCCCCTTTATGGCAGGGTTTGGGCCTTGTTTGTGGTGTTAGATAACCGTCAACACCCTCCCTTAACAGAGCCACCAGCCTGTGTTTACCCTTGAACAGATAGCCCTTTTAGCCCCTTTATGGCAGGGTTTGGGCCTTGTTTGTGGTGTTAGATAACCGTCAACACCCTCCCCTAACAGAGCCACCACCCTTTGTTTACCCTTTAAAGGTACGTGCTGGAGTGTGAGAAGTGTGGCATCATTTACCGCAGCCGCCAGTACTGGTACGGCAACGAGTTCCCCGACCGCAGCGTGGTGAAGGAGGAGTTCCAGCACGTGTGGCAGGGCTGCGTGTTGGGCAGCTCGGCACACGCGGGACGACAGGTGAGCTGGCGTGCCTGTAAATGTTGCCCTTTACCTGCTAATAATATAATAATAATAATATAAATGAAATAAATCATTACTATTAATTACACCATGACAGCCGAGTCCATGCCAATCATTCACCACCCTATTGGTGAACCTGTTTCTCCCAATTTCCTTTTTGTAAAGTGTAGATTCAAAAAGGAACTAGGGAGAAACTGGTTCACAAATAGGGTGGTGAATGATTGGCATGGATTCAGTCGTCAGGTGGTCAATGCGGAGTCTATTGGGGTCTTTAAAAGGAGTCTGGATAAATTCATGGATGGGGATGAAAGGTGGATGTAGGTAGTGTTAAGTAACAGGAACTACCTCGTGTAGGTCTGACAGCCTCTTGTAGCTTCCTTACTTTCTTATGTTCTTATATTCTAGATACAAGATGGGTAGTAGGTACATCATACATTTTTCCTTCATTTAGTTCACGGCTTTCCTATCATAATAGTTATCAGACAGATAAGTAATCAGACATTGATTATTATTGAATATTGTCTGTTATCAGACAGTTGTTAGTAAGAACAATCTGTTCAATTCAATATTTTGTAACCCCTTCACGCCCAGATCTTTCCTTGGCTAAAAAAAATTGTCTTGTCGACCCAATAAATTAGGAAAAGTCACTGAATATACCAAATGAGTTAGTGGACAAGGGTACTAAACAGGTCATAGCTATAACACATTGCTTATAGTCACTAAAAATCGTCTGATGGTACCAAAATTATAATGGAAATTACGCTCTGGGTCTGAAGGCATTAATACATTGTAGATATAATGTTTGATGGATTTATTGATGATGATGTTGGTGCAAGATGTTGTCTTGTTGTTGTTGCTTTTTTGCCTGTGTGCCTCCGGGTGGTATTAACATTATTATTATTATTTATTATTATTATTATTATTATTATTATTATTATTATTATAGAGGTCTATAGCTATTATCTATTATTTGCTTAGTACTTAAGTTCATTCCCTCGTCTATATATTATGTTGTTGTTTTTCTGTATGCCTTCGGGTGAGAATAAAGCTATTATTATTATTATTATTATTATTACTATTGCGGCAGGTTCTGGAGGGCATGGCGGCGCTGGGCTCGGCCATCTCCACCATCTCCTCCCCGCCCGCCAAGGTGGTCTCCGCCTGGCTCACCAACCAAGTCAACCCCGGCTACTGGAAGGCCAACCATCTGTGCACGGTGAGCCATCTGCCACTATGAGACCCATCTGCCACTGTGAGCCATCTGTGCACGGTGAGCCATCTGCCACTATGAGCCATCTGCCACTGTGAGCCATCTGCCGCTGTGAGCCATCTGCCGCTGCTCCTTCATAGAGTGGTGCTTGCTTTGCCTGTGATGTGTAATACAGGAAACACTCTAAATCTACATCAAATACTGATCATTGTATTGAAGTAATGATTAATCTAGCAATGCCTAGCATATTGTTATGTCTTGTAGTAAGTTTTGTCTAATTTGTGGTTTTTAAGGAATATCTGGAAGTATCATGTCATTGTGAATTGGCTGAAATAGGGACTTTTAATCATTGTAACTGAAAACTGACTCCAGATTCGTGTTCAGCATGCCCCAAAACTGCTAGGAACTAATTTCCAAGCAAATCTATTTTTCAAAAAATATTGCAAATTTTGCAAGGGGTTGATTTTTTTTATCACGTTTTTTTCAATAACTAAAAAACTATGACAGATAAGTGCAAGAATTATAGAGAAGTAAATATGTAAATATGAAGTAGATCAAGGGCTATCATTTGGCAAAAAGCAAAAAAATATTTATTGCTATTTAAGAATCGAGATAATCGCATATTCGTACATTTATAAAAAATATTATTTTTCTCGACAACCATGAGGTGTTTTGACAAGCCGATTACTGCATCAAGTAGAAAACCTCAAGATGAAACTTAGTTACTTCGCTAAGTTTTCTACGACTCATAGTTTTGCGGCAAAATATAAAAAACCTGATTTTCGTCAATTTTGGAATATTTTTCAGGAGCCAGAAATCCGAAAGTTTTTTTTCCGCTAGATAATTGGAAATGCCGGGGATACAATTGTAGATCCATCCATTTACAATAACTTTTGATGGGTAAGTGTTGCTGTGTGAGAAACAAGTTGTGAGCTGAACGCGCTATAGTAAATATATAAGTTTATAATTCAGAAAGCGTTCATGATAGGTCAGTGTTGCAGAGACCAGTGTTGCCACCTCAGTGTAGGGGAAGGGACTGACTCTATAGGATTGTCACGCATAGTAATATATCATACTTCTAGTTTAAAGCAGTTTTACTTTGAAAATCACAAGTTAGACTGAACCCAAGTGTGTTTCACGTGTGTCATGCTGTCATGCTGTCATGCTGTCATGTGCGTACGTGTGTGTGTTTCAGGTGTGTCATGTACGTGTGTGTGTGTGTGTTTCAGGTGTGTCATTTGTGTGTGTGTGTGTGTGTTTCAGGTGTGCCATGTGTGTGTGTTTCAGGTGTGTCATGTGTGTGTGTGTGTGTTTCAGGTGTGTCATGTGTGTGTGTGTGTGTTTCAGGTGTGTCATGTACGTGTGTGTGTGTGTTTCAGGTGTGTCATGTACGTGTGTGTGTGTGTGTTTCAGGTGTGTGTGTTTCAGTGTGTTGTGTGGTGTGTGTGTTTCAGGTGTGTGCCATGTGTGTGTTGTGTGTGTCGTGGTGTTTCAGGTGTGTCATGTGTGTGTGTGTGTGTTTTCAGGTGTGCCATGTCGGTGTGGTGTGGTTGTGTTTTCAGGTGTGCCATGTGTGTGTGTGTGTGTGTTGTGTTCATGGTGTGGTGCTCATGTGTGTGTGTGTGGTGTGTGTTTCAGGTGTGCCATGTGTGTGGTGTTGTGTGTGTTTTCAGGTGTGTCATGTACGTGTGTGTGTGTGTTTCAGGTGTGTCATGTGTGTGTGTGTGTGTGTGTTTCAGGTGTGCCATGTGTGTGTGTGTGTGTGTTTCAGGTGTGTCATGTACGTGGTGTGTGTGTGTTTCAGGTGGGTGTTTCAGGTGTGTGTGGTGTTCATGTGTGTGTGTGTGGTGTGTGTGTTTCAGGCATGTGGCCATGTGTGTGTGATGTGTGTGTGTGTTTCAGGTGTGCATGTGTGTGTGTGTGTGTGTTTCAGGTGTGTCATGTGTGTGTGTGTGTTTCAGGTGTGTCATGTACGTGTGTGTGTGTGGTTTCAGGGTGTGGTCATGTGTGTGTGTGTGTTTCAGGTGTGCCATGTGTGTGTGTGTGTGTTTTCAGGTGTGCCATGTGTGTGTGTGTGTTGTTTCAGGTGTGTCATGTGTTGTGTGTGTGTGTTTCAGGTGTATGTGTGTTGTTTGTGGTGTGTGTGTTTCAGGTGTGCCATGTTGTGTGTGTGTGTGTTTTCAGGTGTGTCATGTGGTGTTGTGTGTGTGTGTGTTTCAGGTGTGTCATGTAGTGTGTGTGTGTGTTTCAGGTGTGCCATGTGTGTGTGTGTGTTTCAGGTGTGCCATGTGTGTGTGTGTGTTTCAGGTGTGCCATGTGTGTGTGTGTGTGTGTTTCAGGTGTGCATGTGCGTGTGTTTGGGGTTTCAGTATGCAGGTGTGTGTGTGTGATGTGTGTGTGTGTTTCAGGTGTGCCATGTGTGTTGTGTGTTTCAGTGTGCCATGTGTGTGTGGTGTTTCAGGTGTGCCATGTGTGTGTGTGTGTTTCAGGTGTGCCATGTGTGTGTGTGTGTGTTTCAGGTGTGCCATGTGTGTGTGTGTGTTTCAGGTGTGTCATGTACGTGGTGTGTGTGTGTTTCAGGTGTGCCATGTGTGTGTGTGTGTGGTTTCAGGTGGCATGTACGTGTGTGTGTGTGTTTCAGGTGTGCCATGTGTGTGTGTGTGTGTGTGTTTCAGGTGTGCCATGTCGTGTGTGTGTGTGTTTCAGGTTGCCATGTGAGTTGTGTGTGTGTGTGTTCAGGTATGCCATGTTGTGTGTGTGTGTTTCAGGTTGCCATGTCGTGTGTGTGTGTTTCAGGTATGCCATGTGCGTGTGTGTGTGTGTTTCAGGTATGCCATGTACGTGTGTGTGTGTGTTCAGGTATGCCATGTGTGTGTGTGTGTGTTCAGGTATGCCATTTGTGTGTTGTGTTTCAGGTGTGTCATGTGTGTGTGTTTCAGGTATGCCATGTGTGTGTGTGTGTGTGTGTTTCAGGTATGCCATGTGCGTGTGTGTTTGTGTTTCAGGTATGCCATGTGTGTGTGTGTTTCAGGTGTGTCATGGTGTCATGTGTGTGTGTTTCAGGTATGCCATGTGTGTGTGTGTGTGTGTGTGTTTCAGGTATGCCATGTGCGTGTGTGTATGTGTTTCAGGTATGCCATGTGTGTGTGTGTGTGTGTTTCAGGTGTGTCATGGTGTCATGTGTGTGTGTGTTTCAGGTGTGCAAGCTGTGCCACCGGACGCTGGAGACCATCCACCACTGTCGCAAGTGTGGCGAGGGGTTCTGTGACCCCTGCTCCGAGGACAAGCTAGCCGTGCCTGAGAGGGGCTGGGGGGAGGAGCCCGTGAGGGTGTGCAAGACCTGCTTCATGGCCAGAAATAGTGAGGCAGGAAAGGTTGAGGGTAAATAATATTGCCCAAGATGCCTTAGCTTGATACTACAGGTTGAAGTTCCCAAACTCGGCAACCTCGGGACCAGCGCCGAGCCGAGTAATGGAATTTTCCGACTTTTAGAACGTAGATATATTAAGGGGAAAAAATGGTTTGGGAGCCATAATACCAATAACAGACCTGTAGAAGTACACAAAATAACAGTGTACACAACTCTACAGTCACAACACCACTGAACAATAACAACAAACAAATCGGCGGGAGATACCAAGCGGCCTAGTGTGGTGGCACCCAGCGGCCGACCCGGCAACTACGCGCCGTGTTTTGGGTGTTCTGCCGGGTTTTGGAAAATCCGGAACCATAGCCGAGTTTTGGGTGTTGCCGAGTCTTGGGATGCCGAGTTTGGGAACTTCAACCTGTAACTTTAGTTGAGTACAGTTGTGGGTCGGGAGTCTTGACCTTTTTTATGGGCACTCCCTGACGTGTTTCTTCTTGCTGTCTGGGCCTTGAGTTAGTGGTCTTCTCTTATTCTGCCTTGTAATTTCTTTCTTTTTTTTTCCTCTTATTTTCTCTGGTCATCCAAAAACTGTTGATTGTTCTTTTTTTCTTCAATTTTAGTCACTGCTACCAAGTTGCAAATTTTTTTATATATAATTTTATTGTAATGGTGAAATCAAGGATGTTTATGAAGTGACAGTGAATTTCCTCCAAAAAATCCACATCCTGCATCTGATCTAACCATCCCGCTGTAACATGTAACATTCCGTTCTTTCCCTTCCCTCACCGCGTCACTCTTTCTCCATAACCCTGACCCTTTTTTATCCTTTGCCATAGTGCCATAGGACCTCTGATGTCTGGCACATTTCCCCCCTTTTTTTTTATCTGTGCATGAATGTTGGCTACTTGTAGTGTAAATACAGCATTATGTTCCCTATGATAGTGTAGTCAATTCAAAGCAATGTAGTGTATCAAGCATAGCGTTGAGGGTGTTGTGAGTGCAGCAGATTAAGACAGAAGTCGCCCATCACGTCTCATGTACCCTTCAAGCCTGTTGTTCCCTTGACCTCCAGACAACGACAGGACCAACGATGCCCAGGAGGTGCGAGCCCGGCAGGTCACGGAGGTCATCTCGGGCACCCTGGCCACTGTTGCCAAGTACCCACTGGGTGAGTGTTGTGTTTATGAATGTTTATGAATGGACTCAGTCGTCAGGTGGTCAATGCGGAGTCTATTGGGGTCTTTAAAAGGGGGCTGGATAAATTCATGGATGGGGATGAAAGGTGGATGTAGGTAGAGTTAAGTAACAGGAACTACCACGTGTAGGTCTCACGGCCTCTTGTAGCTTCCTTATTTTCTTATGTTGTTATGAGTGTTGCCGCCACCACCTTCAGCCACCCAGCTCCCTTGAGTAACATGTCCGTGCTGGCAGACTTATTACTCAACAACAGGAGCTGGGTTTACTACTAGACACTGTTATGGATGGGGATGAAAGGTGGATGTAGGTAGTGTTAAGTAACAGGAACTACCTCGTGTAGGTCTCCCAGCCTCTTGTAGCTTCCTTATGTTCTTATGTTCTTAACTCTTCTCCTCAATTTTCTTTTTGATATCTCTCATCTCCATCTCTTTCCACTCCTCTCTCTCTCTCTCTCTCTCTGACAGTTTCTCTCCTTTTCCATCTATAGAATTCTTTCTATCGGGTGGAAATAAATGTTTTCTATCGGGTTTCTATCTTGTATTTCTACTTTGAGGGAGTTTTTATCCATGGTTAATGTGCCGTGAACATTTAACAGTTGCGGACTCTTGCTATTGAGTATTGATCAGATCCATCGTAGGCGTTTCATCCAGTGCTATTCTTGAACCCCTTGAGGCCCAGAACGTAATTTCCATTGTTATTTGACGACCATAAGACAATTTTAATACATATAAGCAATATTTTATAGATATGACCTGTTTAGTATCCTTGTGCACTAGCAATTTGGTATATTAAGTTACTTTTCGTAATTTAATAAGGAAAGATCTGGGCGTGAAGGGGTTAAGTGCACAGGAACTACCACGTGTAGGTCTCCCAGCCTCTTGTAGCTTCCTTATGTTCTTATGTTCTTGTGTTCTTATGTCCTTATGTCTTATGTTCTTATTTTCTTATGTCCTTATTTCGTTACGTTCCTATGTTGTTATGTTGTTGCAGACTTCCTCAAGGACAGCACCCGCCCCTCCTACTGGGTGGCAGACGACCTGATCAGCCAGTGTGTGGTGTGTGAGGCAAAGTTTGGTCCGCGCCTCCCCCTCCACCACTGCCGGGCCTGTGGACAGGGGGTGTGCAGCCCCTGCTCCTCAAAGCTGCGCTCGGTCAAGGAGCGCGGGTGGGACCATCCCGTGAGGGTGTGCGACAACTGCATCAAGTAGTCGGCCAACAGGCTAAGAATATTCCATTTGGTATTATTCCAGATCAACGCCGAACTTCCTGGGGTGGACAAACTATTTCTTTTAGTTAGGTAAAGGTTAGGTTAGCTTAGGTTAGGTTAGGTATAGGTATAGGTTAGGTTAGGTTAGGTTAGGTTAGGTTAGGTATAGGTTTGGTTAGGTTAGGTATAGGTTTGGTTAGGTATAGGTTAGGTTAGGTATAGGTTTGGTTAGGTTAGGTATAGGTTTGGTTAGGTTAGGTTAGGTTAGGTTAGGTTAGGTTAGGTTTGGTTAGGTTAGGTATAGGTTCGGTTAGGTTCATTTTATTTATTTTTTTGTCATTTTGGTTGTAAAGAAAACGAGAAAAAAAAGTTTGCGACAGAAATGGTTATCAGATGACTTCAAAACACATCAAAATTCCTTGCATCAAGTAGTCAAGTCAACAAGCTAAGAATATTCCATTGGGTATAATTCCTGATCAACGCCGAACTTCCTGGGGTGGACGAAACTATTTTGTTCTGGTGAGGTTTGATGCGTTTTGAATTAATCTGCTCATCGTTTCGGTCGCAATTTTTTTTTTCTTTTTTTATTAGGTAAAGGTTATAGTCTATTTTTTTTTAACAATGCAAAAATTCCATTCTATCCTAAGGTCTCCTGGTTAAAATGATGCCTGTGTTTACCTGATAATAGGGTTAACTATGATAAATACAGCTGTCATTAAGAAGAAGTGTAGTATTCCCTTCTCCTGGCATATATCCATTCTATCTTAAGGTCTCCTGGTTAAAATAATGCCTATGTTTACCTGATAATAGGGTTAACTATGATACAATACAGCTGACATTTAGAAGAAGTGTAGTATTCCCTTCTCCTGGCATAATATCCCATAGCATCAAGGTCCCATTGGTTAAAAATGATGCTATGTTTCTGGTATAGGTTCTTTTTAATACAGCTGCATTGAGAAAATTAGACCTTTGGACAAATATCAGGCCAAACACAAAGGGGACCATTTTTTGCCTGAAAAAAAATAGACCAGTAATGTTTCAGGTGACTTTTAAAATATCACTTTTGCCATAGTTGTTTGGGGGAAAAAAAAGGCCATTTGCGACAGAAATGGTTATCAGGTGACTTCAAAACACTCAAAACTCACCAGAAAAAAATAGTTGTTTCGTGCAAAAAAAAGTCATTTGCGACAGAAATGGTTATCAGGTGACTTCAAAACACACAAAACTCACCAGAAAAAAATAGTTGTTTCGTACAAAAAAAAGTCATTTGCGACAGAAATGGTTATCAGGTGACTTCAAAACACACAAAACTCACCAGAAAAAAATAGTTGCGTCCACCCAAGGCAGTTCGGTGTTCTTCTGGAAACTTATCCTCCATTTTTCTGAAGTACGTAAACATTATTAAATTCTTTATTTTTTTTTCTGAAATCTTGTGCTCTTTAGTAACTGATAGAAGAAAAACATCCTCAGGAATGTATAATTTTAAAGTCCTTTTGGGATTTATGCAAATACTTTATTTTTATTATAAACATCCGAGACACCGACCCTCTAGTGAGTCTGGTCCATCACTTGTCATTGGACTTACTAAGGGGGGGGCTGGGACAAAGGATAGCAAAAAGGGCTTAGCAAAGGACAGTCATATATACTCCAGCCTTTTGGGATCATGGAAGGAACACATCGATTATTTTATTCATTATTATATATTTACCATTGTTTATTCCATGTTGTGTTATTACTGGAACATTTTTTTAAGCTGGAAATTTGGTAAAGTATGGATCCTATATGCAGCCAGGCGGTTTTTGGGATCATGGAAGGAACACATCGATTATTTTATTCATTACTCTATATTTACTAATGTTTATTCCTTATTGTGTTATTACTGGAACTCTTTTTAAGCTGGAAATTTGATAGAGTATGGAAATTGGATCCTATATGCATCCCAGTGTTTTTGGGATCATGGAAGGAACGGCGATTATTTTATTCATTATACGGATATATTTACCATTGTTTATTCCATAGTGTGTCATTATTTGAACTTTTTAAAGCAGGAAATCTGGTAAGAGTCTTAAACGACCAGGAAACGAAACAGCAATAAACTGGCATGTTAGATACAGAGTTCAGAAGAAAAGTGGTGACAAGTTGCAGGTGGGCACAAAAGTGAGGGAATTTTTAAGCCTCATGACGTGAAAAAAAAGTATTGCGTTGATGAAAAAAGGAAGAACTTTTGTCTCGCGGCTCAGTCTCTCTCTCTCTGTCTCTCTCTCTCTCTCTCTCTCTCTCTCTCTCTCTCTCTCTCTCTCTCTCTCTCTCTCTCTCTCTCTCTCTCTCTCTCTCTCTCTCTCTCTCTACCACTGTTTCTATGTTCAACACTTGCAGGTTGTAACATAATGATAGTGTCGGGAAGTAAAGCGTCTGGCTGTCAGTCTTTATAAGCGGCATCAACTGAGGACGCTCAGTATAATATTCCTTGATGGGCTGAGTGTTGTCACTGTGGTGAGAAGCGAGAAGTATATTGTCAATGCTTTAATAAGGGTTAGGAAGAAATAGTCAAGGCCAAAAGTTTCCTGTTTAATTTTGTATTATTATTATTTTTTAAATTCAGTTACAGTATTAATATTTTTTGTTTTTGAGCTGGCTTTTTCTCCTGTACCCATGTGATATGTTAAGGTCGTGTCACACGGGGATAGTTTGCGCCATCTTTTGGTGTTTTGCTACCATTGGATGCCCGTAGTGGTGGCAAGAAATGTGCGTGTCGTCACGCGGCGTTTCGGCTACGAGCATCTTCTACTGGCATCTTCCGGGACCCGCGACCAAAACAACCACTGTGGCAGCCAGACCAAGTGTTCCTGCACGATACACTGTGTTTGTTTTGTTCGCGAGTCCGGAAGATGCCGGTAGAAGATGCTCGTTGCCGAAACGCCGCGTGACGACACGTGCATTTTTTGCCACCGCTACGGGCATCAAATGGTAGCAAAATACCAAAAGATGGCAGAAACTATCCCCGTGTGACACGGCCTTTAGTTAGGCGGTGTGGCAGGCCTACCCTTTATAACCAGACCAAGTCAATACAATAGAAGCTGAGGCAACAGTTTCAGTAGTAGGTACATAGTAGCTTATATCAAGGTTAAGGAATACATACAAATGTTTATCAACCCTAAAATTACCATTGTGAAATATGTAGTCTAGGAAAGTTTTGTTTGTTGCCTTGTTGCTCGCACCAACCCTCATGGGTCTTTTACCGAGTCATTTTATACCCCTGGTGCACTGAGGGATTGACCTCTGTTGACCCGAGTTGACCCGTGTCCAGCGTTAGCATACATGTGGACACTCTACCAGGAAAGTTGACTCGCAGCCAAATTTCCTCGGAAGTTCCGTGTAGAAATGAAACTTTCCGCAGTTTGTGATATCGCATAAGAATGAATATATTTTAAACTAAAAAAAAAATACAAATCTATGTTGAAGTTGGTAGTTTTGGGCGTGAGTGTGTGGGTGTGTGGGTGTGTTGGTGTGTGGGTGTGTGGGTGTGTGGAGGCTGTGAGGGGTGAGGGGTGAGGCGGACAGTGACACCCCTGCACTGCTTCCCCTAGCTGGGCCAGGGGAACAATAAAAAATAACTACGTATTAAAAAAAAAAAATAGTGTAGAATGAATGGAAGCAACAACACCCGGGTTCAATTTATAAAGAAACGTAACATTTGCTTAACTCTAATAATGCCGTGAATCTTTTAATTTTCCGGTTAACTTAAAAAGACAACAGATGGATATGGGAAAGTGGCCTGAGTGATGTTTTTCTTCATTGTTTAGACATGTAGACAGATGTAAACACAGGTGACGAACAGATAGGCCCATCCCTCCTTTGTCACCTGTTTAAATATGTCATGAGATATGCTGGCACAAAGATACCTTGATTGATTGATTGATTTAATGCCAAAAAAGGAGAAGGTGCCAGACATCAGTGGTCATATGGCACTATGGCAAAGCATATAAACGGGAGGGGTTAGAGAAATAGCGAAACGGTGAGGGAAAGATACCTTGATATAACATCTATACTGAGAGATGAAGGATTGATTTAATGCCAAAAGGGGAAAATGTGCCACTGCTGGGAAATGAAGGATAGTCATATGAAGGAAGGTGTAGATAGGAGAGGCAGTGAAGACAGGACAGCTAGTCATGAGGCCGATACATATACAGTCCTGGGCAGTCATAGGAGGTATATAAGGCATAAGACATACTGCTTGTCATAGTGATGTGTACACCTTAAACAGTGACTTGTGTTAGGAGGACAAAACTGCCAGGTGGACGGAGCGCGCCGGAGCCGAAGTAATAATAATAATAATAATAATGATTTGATTATTGCCCGGAGGCCTACAGACAAAAAAAGCAACAACAAGACAAGGAGTTAACTGAAGTGATGAAGTGATTGACAAGTGATTGACGGGAGATCGCTCGGGTCATTCTCCGGTGTGCCGATTGACCCGGCTTTGGCTCATAAGTACATAAGAACATAAGGAAGCTACAAGAGGCCGCGAGACCTTCACGTGGTAGTCCCTGTCCTGGCTCGGGGTGTTTAGGAAAGTAGCGGCCAGAGTTGTGGTGGTTTATTCCATATTTTATTATTACTGGAAATCTTTTAAGCTGGAAATCTTGTAAGAGCCTTAAATGACCAGGAAACGAAACAGCAAAGACTTTAAACTCGCTTGTTAGATACGTACTTCAGAAGAAAAGTGGTGAAAAATAGCAATAGGTGTACAGTCCCAGGCAGTCATTGGACACAGGAGGCACATAAGGCATGAGACCTACTGCCTTGCATAGTGTTGTAGGCTGTGGTTGGATCAAGGCTACTCTACTAGTCTTCTATTATCCTTGGGCTGGATTTACCGTGTTGTTGGTTGTTAATAGTACCAGAGTCCTGCCCTGTGTGTGACAAGGCGCCTCGTTATGCTACACTCGACCTTCCATTTTCCGGACTATTAGGGGATTAGCCTGGTCCGGGAACTGCGAAGGTCCTGTGGTGTGCTATATAGTCTTATTATTGTTATTAGGGTCAAAATGCAGTAAGGAAGCCACGCCCCCTGCCTGCCCTTCTATGCTACGGGGCAGCTGATTGGTGCATTCCTGGTATCATCACTACCCATCACAATATCTTCACTACTTAACAGCACGTGACCACTGGGCAGAGCAATCTTCACTACAGAGGGATTTTGATTTTGTCACCCTCTGTAGTGAAGATTGCTCTGTCCAGTGGTCACGCGCTGTTAAGTAGTGTAGATATTGTGATGGGTAGTGATGATACCAGGAATGCACCAATCAGCTGCCCCGTAGATAGATGGGGAGGCAGGGGGCGTGGCTTCCTGACTGCATTTTGACCATAATAACAAAAATAGACTATAGTTGATGTGATGGGTTGTACATTATAAGCATTGTTTTGATCCTGTCTATTTCCTGACGTGATGACCTATGTTTGGTTTGTCCTCAGTAGTTGATCATAAACTCCTCTGTGCTTATTGATTATACTTTGATATTCAATGATATTTTGGCATCAGTCACATTGTTGGAGAGCCTGGAAAGGGGTTCAAGGAGCAAGGCTTTCACTTGAGGCTGATGACAAACTTAGTGTGGTAGTATTAGACATGTTAGTGTGTGTGTGTGTGTGGTGTGTGTGTGTGTGTGTGTGTGTGTGTGTGTGTGTGTGTGTTGACGCACCACACAGCTAGTAGCCTACATGAGTGTTATATATTTCATGTTTTGTGATATATACGTAGGTACTGTGTAAAGATATAGTCTATTTTTTATTTATTAAGGTCAAAATGCAGTTAGGAAGCCACGCCCCCTGCCTGCCCTTCTATGCTACGGGGCAGCTGATTGGTGCATTCCTGGTATCATCACTACCCATCACAATATCTTCACTACTTAACAGCGGCGTGACCACTGGACAGAGCAATCTTCACTACAGAGGGTAACAAAATAAAAGATCCCTTTGTAGTGTCCAGTGGTCACGCCGCTGTTAAGTAGTGAAGATATTGTGATGGGTAGTGATGATACGAGGAATGCACCAATCAGCTGCCCCGTAGCATAGAAGGGGAGGCAGGGGGCGTGACTTCCTTACTGCATTTTGACCTTAATAACAAAAATAGACTATAGTCATGCATAAGTGAGTCCATGAGAACTATTGATAGGTCAGGTCAGCAGAGTGCCAAGCTGCCAACACAACACCCGCTGTCCTCTCACCCTCGCCCTCGCCAGCCCAGTAGTTCAAACAAGGTCCTCGTTGGATCAACAAGACACTATTTTTTCTCATGTGCTCATGCTAAAAACCTGGTCATAACCTGGTCAGAATAATGATTTGTATATACATAATTTTTATATAATCAAGATTGATCATTATGACATGCATATTATACATGTTTTTGTGCTTTTCTTTGCATAGTCATGTCATTCATAAAGGTCGTGGAAATTACTGATTTTATGTGATGGTTTATTTTTGGAACATTTCTCAATTTGGATCAAGATATTCTTCAAGATATTCCTCCCTTTGCCTCAGCTCTGCACCATTCCAGGAGAACCTTTGCCGCAGCCAAGACTGTGTGCTAGTCTTATTTTATTTATTATGGTCAAAATGCAGTAAGGAAGCCACGCCCCCTGCCTGCCCTTCTATTCTACGGGGCAGCTGATTGGTGCATTCCTCGTATCATCACTACCCATCACAATATCTTCACTACTTAACAGCGGCGTGACCACTGGACAGAGCAATCTTCACTTCAAAGGGATTTTTGATTTTGTCACCCTCTGTAGTGAAGATTGCTCTGTCTAGTGGTCACGCCGCTGTTAAGTAGTGAAGATATTGTGATGGGTAGTGATGATACCAGGAATGCACCAATCAGCTGCCCCGTAGCATAGAAGGGCAGGCAGGGGGCGTGGCTTCCTGACTGCATTGTGACCATAATAACAAAATAGACTCTAGTTAACACCTCCCTCCCTTCCTTACCCCCTGTCAGACATAAGACCATAAGAAAATAAGGAAGTATTTACTGAAGGAAGGTTATTAGTGGGGCTAATTATGTTATGTATTAATTATGGGGCTAATTATGTTATGTTATTAATTATGCATTAGTTTACAAAGGTTATGAATTGTGTACCTGGACATGGTCACATCACTGCCTAGCTTTTCCAGCAGAGATCTTCCAGTAGATTCACAAACATGTTTTTAACCCCTTGAGGCCCAGAACGTGATTTTCATTGTAATTTGGGTACCACTAGACGATTTTAACCCCTTCACGCCCAGATTTTTCCTTTGCTATAAAAAATTGTCTGTTGTTAGCCATAAAATTACGATAACTTAATATACCAAATTAGTTGGTCGACAAGGATACTAAACAGGTCATAGCTATAAAATATTGCTTATAGCCACTTAAAATAAGTCTAATGGCCCCGAATTACAATGGAAATTACGTTCTGGGTCTCAAGGGGTTAATGAATATAAGCAATGTGTTATAGCTATGACCTGTTTAGTACCCTTGTCCACTAGCTTATCTGGTATATTAAGTTATTTTTTGTTATTTTATGGGTAACAACAGACTGTTTATATCATTTTGTTTATCAACTGTTTTATCAAAGGAAAGATCTGGGCGTGAAGGGGTGAAGCAGATTGCAGAGTTATCTAGTCTACCAAGGTGTGTCATCCAGTGGCTGGCGAGGCAACGGTTAACCTTCCAAGATGTGTTGGATCACTAAGCTTAACTTTCCTCCATTGTTCAGTAAACTATCAAGATGTGAATTAATCTTATAAAAATGTGAATTATTTAGTAAGAAGTCATTCCATTGGCTTGCCACTTTAGCGACTGGTTTGTAGTTTCTTTGTACCATCGGACCGAACTACATTTTGCCACGACAGACTTTTCTGCACCGCGTGAAATGTATGTGTGGAATGCATGTATTAATTAACCCTTACCGTAGATAACACTATAGTCGCCAGTCACTCGCCACTGCACAATGTCGCCAGGCACAATATATTAGGAATTTTAGCATCACTACAGACTTGTATGTGCCACTGAAGAGGCATGCACAGTAGTTTATATTATGTACACCACACTACATGTCTGTGGCACATCAGTCTGTAGTGATGCTAATATTCGTAATATATTGTGCCTGGCGACATTAGTGCAGTGGCGAGTGACTGGCGACTGACTATACATAGTGTTATCTACGGTAGCTGTTTTGAATCTTTTGTTTGTAAGCCACAACAGTAGAAAGACAACTTCATATTCAATGTAAATACAAAAGGTAGAAGAAGAAAAAAGCATTTGTCACATGTACGATGCTTTCCCATGGAATGCAGTGAACTTTTTCTTACCAAATTTTGGAAATAAAATAAAGATTAAAAAATCCAAAAATTAAGTTCTCTTCATTATCTCCATAGGTGAAGATTTTGGCTGGTCATGGTAAGTTATTTTGATGCATGGGTAGATGTTGGGCAGAGAACTGAAATGATGGTTGGTGGTGACAAGGCAGCTCTTAAGGAATCACTGCCTTCCTCCAACACACACACATCCTGCATCTGATCTAACCATCCTGCTGTAACATCCATTCCTCTCCCCTTCCCTCCTTCTCTGTAACCCCTGGATCCCTTTTTTTTATCTTTGCCATAGTGCCATATGACCTCTGATGTCTGGCACATTTCCCCTTTTTAGCATTAAATCCATCAAGCAGGGAATCTCTGTAGCCCAAAGCACCAGTGCCATGTGTGCTTTAATTATGCAAGGCAATTTAATCCTCCAGCCATGCTAATAAGACGGACAGGTGTGTGTGAGGTGCGGCCACTACAGACCTGCAGGCTCAACGCAATAATTATCTTCCCGCTGGTGCCAAGGAAGGATTTGACGGCATTATGAAAACATAGTCTTAACCGGGACATGGTTACGGCTTCCTGTGACCTGACCTTCATTAACTGTGAAGAAAAACTAAAAAAACAAGTTAGGAATTAGTAAAGAACAAACCAGTTTTTCTGAGCAGCACTTGATTGTTATTAAAATACAGAAAAGGTTGACAGGCTCAGCATTCACATTTCTAAATTTATGTCAGACATATAATAAAGAATAATAAAGATTATTATCATAATAAAGAAGTCAAGATCTTTTATCCATGGCCTTATGGAAGTGAATGTAGATCTAAAAAAAAAGAGCTGAAACACCACCATAACACCTAAAAGGCTATTCACAATACCTAGCTTTGCTCCTCCACCCTACAACTACCACACACTTCCATCTCCCCCTAAAGGCCGTGTCACACGGGGATGTTTTCCGGCATCTTGGGTATTTTGCTACCATTTAATGCCCGTAGTGGTGGCAAAAAATTCGCGTTTCGTCACGCGGCGTTTCGGCTACGAACATCTTTCGGGACCCGCAACCAAAACAAACAGTATGGATCGTGCAGGAAGACTTTGTCTGGCTGCCACAGTGTTTGTTTTGGTCGCGGGTCCCGGAAGATGACGGTAGCAGATGCTCGTAGCCGAACGCCTGACGACGCACGCATTTTTTGCCGCCACTACGGACATCAGACGGTAGCAAAATACCAATAGATGCCGGAAAATATCCCGTGTGACACGGACCTTAAGACAACCACTGGTGGGGGCAAAGGGTTGGGGTGAGGGGCAGGAGCTAACACATCATGCTAACCTGACTGAGACTTTGGTAAACACTGAAAAGATAATAATATTTCATGTCATGTTTCAGTTCACTCCCATGTCACCTGCTAATGATCTCAAGGGTAAGCTCCTAGTGACCACTGGAGGAGATTCAGGGTCTGTTTAGGGAGCCTGGGAAAGGAATCTGGGAGGACAGGAGGGAGGGAAGGAGTGAAATGACAACAAAATTTACTATAGGGATGTACCGGACAGCATGATTCACACGGCACTAAGGAATAAGGGGAAGGAAAGGGAGGGTGACATGACAGGGAATGGCTAAGTGATTGATTTAACCCCTTGACACCCAGACATACCCACCCTTGGCTATAAAAAAATTGTCGTCGAGCCATTAAATTACGAAAAGTAACTGAATATACCAAATTAGTTAGTGGACAAGGATACTAAACATGTCATAGCTATAAAATATTGCTTATATTCACTAAAAATAGTCTAATGGTACCCAAATTACAATGGAAATTACGTTCTGGGTCTCGAGGGGATAATGCCAAGCACATTTCCATCTATTTTGTAGGGAAAATGTGCCATAGTGCCAGAGGTCATATGGCACTATGGCAAAGCATAAAAAAGGGATCCAGGGGTTAGAAAGGAAGAGTGAAACAGTGAGGGAAGGGAAGAGGAATGGATTGTTACAGCAGGATGGTTAGATCAGATGTAGGATGTGTATTGGAGGAAGGAGATTACTATTACAAAGGAGAGAAGTTGGGATTTCACAAAGACATGCAGATAGCAAGGATTTCAGGGGAGGGAGGACAGAAGGATTTTAAATTAACCCCTTCACGCCCAGATCTTTCCTTGGCTATAAAAAATTGTATGTTGTCAAGCCATAAAATTACGAAAAGTAGCTTAATATATCAAATTAGTTGGTCGACAAGGATACTAAACAGGTCATATATAAAACATTGCTTATATTCACTAAAGATCGTCTAATGGTACTCAAATTACAATGGAAATTACGCTCTGGGTCTCAAGGGGTTAATACCAAAAATGGGAAATGTGCCAGACATGAGAGGTCCTTTAGAGTGGGGGGAAGGGAGTGAATACTTGTACGCCAATCTTTCATTGGCTATAAAAGCTGGTAAACAAACATTAAAAAACTCATGACTATTACTAATGTCTTCACAAGGATAATCAAGAAAGAGGTCTTTTAAAACATGCTCATTCACAGACAATATCAAAACAATGAATTACGATTCTGTTCAGGTGTTACCAAAAATGGATGTGAGATGGATGTCATAGAGGGACACACTCAATGGTACTAAATTGTAATCACATCAAAAAACATTGCTTATAGTTGATAGTATATCATAATGCATCTTGAAAACCACTCTTCACAACAACCATATTATTTCTTTTACGACAAATGTGATTTGTTTGATTTCATGAAATCAAATGTATACATGTTTGCCTCGATAAAAGTGTTATTGATATTAAATCACAACTGAAATCAAACAACATGTAGTATTCTTTTCGAGGCAAAAATTCCATTCTATTGTAAGGTCTCATGCTTAAAATGATGCCTGTTTACCTGATAATAGGGTTAACTATGATAAAATACAACTGAAATTTAGAAGAACTGTAGTATTCCCTTCTCCTGGCATATAATTATCAGGCATGTAAGCAAAGCTGGGTACGGACTTTTCAACTCGTTAAAAAAAAAATTAGAAAAAGTGTAAGATCCCTTCTTGGATAATATGCCCAGGCAGACTTTCACTCGTTAAAAATAGTCAATACAAAATCTTTAACCTCAGTTGAGACAAACAAACATCAGCCAGCTTTCTGAACTATTTCTAACTGTACCTCTCTCAGCTTTTCCCTTCACTACTAACTTCCTTTCTCATAAGCTTAACTCTCATAACTTTCTCATAACTTTCTCATAAGCTTAACTCCCTTAACTTTCTCATAAGCTGAACTTTTGTCTCATAAAGCTAGGTCCACACTAGGCACTACGATGCGCATTATGTGATGCGGGAAGTGATGCAGAACGGGTGTGTCCGCACTAGTGTTGGCGTGATGCGCGCATTACTTCCCGCAGCACATGATGCGGGCGGGAGTTTACTGAATCATACATTGGCTGACTTGTACCAGAGAGCCAGACGGCTACTGATGCGTGCATTACGTTGCAGAAATGCCCCGCGCTAGATTTGCCTCCCGCATCACTCAACACGAAAATAGAGTTCCCGCACTATAGTGCGCCTCATAATGCCTGGTGTGGACGCAGCTTTAGCTAACTGACATATTCCTTCTTTACATACCCTGACTCATTCTTCCTTTCATTCTCTTCATAATTAACTACTTCTTATCCTGACTTTCAGCCTTCAAATCATTCCTTTCTAACACTTTTCAGCCTTCAAATCATTCCTTTCTAACACTTTTCAGCCATCAAATCATTCCTTTCAAACATTTCTAACAGTTTTCAGCCATCAAATCCATTTCTAACACTATTTAAGCTATCAAATGTTATTACTATTGCTACCTGGCTGTCTGTCTCTCTCTCTCTCTCTCTCTCTCTCTCTCTCTCTTCTACCTCCTCCCCCTGAACCCCCCCCTAAACCTCCCTCTCCCCCCAATCCTCCCCCCTCTGTTGTACATTCCCCTCCTGTTGTAGTTGTTAAAGCGACCTCGTCCGTCAAAATACCTCCCCCTGCCTCTCCCCCTGTACCCCCCATCCCCCCAGTGGCCATGCTCTCTCGATCTATCCCTATCATCCCTATAACCATAACTATCCCCATCCCTGTCTCTGTATCTATCATGTCTCCTGTCTCTTTCCCTACTATCCCGACTGTCTCTGTCTCTGATAAGGCTGTCCTCTCTGTCTCTATCCCGACTATGATCTCTGTATCGATCTGTCTCTCTGTATCGATCTTGGTCTCTGTATCTGTCGTCTCTGTACCTGTCCTCGTACCTGTCTCTGTCCTTGTACTTGTCGTCGTCGCGGTACGACATCGGCCGCCGGTCCGAGTCGGAGTCCGTGTCTCTGTCTTTGTCTAAACTGTCGCGGCGTTCGTGGTGTTCGTACTTGTCGTGGCGTTCGTACTTGTCGTATTCGGGATCCATTTTCTCCTCTTTAATAATAGTCACGCTTCCCTCCGACTTCTTCTCTCGGCTCCTGTTCGCCTTCCGGGATTCGTCGTCCGAGTCGTCGTCGCTGCTCTGTGATTCCTCCTTGGCCTTCTTCTTCTTTCTTTTCTTCTTCTTCTTCTTCTTTTTCTTCTTTTTCTCGGCGTTCTCGGATTCATCGGAGGACGAGAGGCTGCTCGAGGAGGAGGAGGACGATACTTTCTTCTTCTTCTTCTTCTTCTTTTTCTCCTTCTTGACTTTCACTTTCTCGCTCTTTTCCTTCTTGATTGTTTTTTCTGAAATGACAGAATTATATACTGTAGGGAAGGTTGGGATGCTAGAACACCTCTTAGGTTGAATTTAGTTTTACAAGACACTGGTGGTTCTAATGGTAGGGATGATACTACCCTAGATAACACTAAAGTCGCCAGGACAACATTTGTTTCGATGTACAGACGTGTGGTGGCGTTTCTAGTTTACATTTCCACATCCATGATTTTAGGAAAGTTAGAAGAGGCTATCTGGAGATCTGTGTCATGTTATTAAAGAAGATTCTTAAGCATCTATCTGCTCACAATCTTCTATCTGATCGTCAGTACGGTTTCCGTAAAGGGCGATCTACTGGCGATCTTCTAGCTTTCCTAACTGAATCTTGGTCATCCTCCTTTAGGGGTTTCGGTGAAACTTTTGCTGTTGCCCTTGACATATCAAAAGCTTTTGATACAGTCTGGCACAAATCTTTAATTTCCAAACTACCCTCATTCGGTTTCTATCCTTCTCTCTGTACCTTCATCTTAAGTTTCCTTTCAAACCGTTCTATTGCAGCTACTGTAGACGGACATTGTTCTTCTCCTAAATCTATCAATAGTGGTGTTCCCCAGGGTTCTGTCCTATCACCCACTCTCTTTCTATTATTTATTAATGATCTTCTAAGTCTAACTCAAAGCCCTATCCACTCCTACGCTGATGATTCTACCCTGCATTTTTCAACGTCCAACTCAACAGGATTTAAATGATTCATGGAGAGATGCCACCGAGCGCCTAACTTCTGATCTTTCTATAATTTCTGATTGGGGCAAAGCAAACCTTGTTTTGTTCAATGCCTCAAAAACCCAATTTCTTCACCTATCTACTCGACAAAACCTAACAGATAACTATCCCCTCTTCTTCAATGACACTCAACTGTCTCCTTCTTCTACAATGAACATTCTAGGACTATCCTTTACTAAAAATCTGAACTGGAAATCTCACATCTCATCTCTTGCTAAAACAGCTTCAAAGAAGTTTTGTGACGTCCTGTGGCGTCTGCGTCCTTTTTTTTCTCCCTCCCAATTGCTTGCTCTGTACAGGGGCCTTATCCGCCCATGTATGGAGTGTGTCTCACATGTTTGGGGAGGATCCACTCATACAGCTCTCCTAAACAGGGTTGAGTCAAAAGCTTTTCGTCTCATCAACTCCTCTCCTCTGACTGACTGTCTTCAATCTTTAAATCACCGCCGCAATGTTGCTTCTCTTGCTCTCTTCTACCGTTATTTTCATGCTCACTGCTCTTCTGAACTTGCTAACTGCATGCCTCCCCCACTCCCGCGGCCTCGCTGCACAACACTTTCTACTCATTCTCATCCCTATTCTGTCCATCTTCCTAATGCAAGAGTTAATCAGTATCTTTACTCTTTCATCCCTTTCACTGGTAAACTCTGGAACTCTCTTCCTGTTTCTATTTTTCCACTTTCCTGACTTAAATCTTTTCAAAAGAAGAGTAACAAGACACCTCCCGAACTAAATTGGTTCACCCCTCTTTTTTATTTCATTCTCTTACTGTCTTCTTTATAGGGACTGGCAACTAAGCGGGCTTTGTGTTACCCATTTTTGTTGTGCCCTTGGCCAGTCCTTTGTGATGTAAAAAAAAAAAAAAAAAAAAAAAAAAAAAAAAAAAAAAAAAAAAAAAAAAATATTATGGCTATAAATGAACAAATTACAAAAATATCAACAGAGTGACGACATACACTAAGATCGCCAGCTAGTGTTTATGTTCTGAGTGGCCTCCTGCCATCGTCGTCGCCCGAAAAAAAAACGAGTGGGGAAATTTGAAATTGTCTATACTTGCAGCTACAAAGCATAAAACAACGCTGAAACAGGGTAGCTTATACAGTCATGATATAAACTACTGTGTATCATCTTTAGTGGCACAGACACGGCAGTAGTGATGCTATCATTCCTTATATATGGCGCCTGGCGACATTAGTGCAGGTGGCGACTTTACTGTTATCTACGGTACCTACTACTACTACTACTACTACAAAACACACTGTGGCTCACCCTCTTTGTCTGGTGTGGGGGGGTCGGGGCCCTGGGGTGGGGGGGCGAGGGGCTGGGGGGCACATCCCTGCAGGGCCAGCTGCTGTGTCTCCGGGGCCATGTCCTCCGTCATCTTGGGCACCTTGTACTCCTCCACGTGGTCCACTCGGATGGTGCGGCCAGCCAACTGTGGTGGAGGCCGGGTGAGGGAGGTCAGGTCAGTGTTAGGTCACTACAGCCCTGGCAACTATTTTCATTATATCACAATTATAACTACAGCATTGATTGATCTGTTATGTCATGAAGGGAGGTCAGGTCAGTGTTAGGTCACCACCCTGAGGCAGCCCCGACAACTATCTTGCATTATATCTCAAGTGCCATATGACCTCTGATGTCTGGCACATTTCCCACTTTTTGGCATTAAATCAATCAATCATTATATCACAATTATAACTAAAGCATTGATGTAATATTTCATGAATGCCTCCAATCTGAGTCTGCCTGGACAGCACCAACACTGTAAGACAAGGTCACAACTTATACAACTACTGTCATGTTAGTTCCTTAAGAGTAGGCTCCCGGAGTTATATATTCATCACATTGAAAGACAAGGCAATCTTACATGACTAGAGTCTATTTTATTTATTATGGTCAAAATGCAGTAAGGAAGCCACGCCCCCTGCCTGCCCTTCTATGCTACGGGGCAGCTGATTGGTGCATTCCTCATATCATCACTACTTAACAGCGGCGTGACCACTGGACAGCAATCTTCACTACAGAGGGTGACAAAATCAGTGGTCACGCGCTGTTAAGTAGTGAAGATATTGTGATTGTGATGATACGAGGAATGCACCAATCAGCTGCCCCGTAGAATAGAGGGGCAGGCAGGGGGCGTGGCTTCCTTACTGCATTTTGACCATAATAAATAAAATAGACTATAGTTAGTTTCTCAAAGTTGTCACAACACAAACATGGACCAACCTGGTGCACTGGGCCACTACTGCCACCTAGGGGCTACACAGGGCAACAGCATCAGCCCTCCATAACACTTAATCCTAGGCATACAGAACAAAGGAGTCATTTTCAGTTCGTACTCTGATTCCGTTGAAGTTGTCCACGGCGAGGATTGTGGAGCGCTGGTCTTCAAAACACAAGAAGGCAAAACCTTTACTCTTGCCAGTTTTTTTGTCTCGCACCAAATTGATGTTGACAATCTGGTGGAAAAAGCTCCGTAACTTCCCAGACAGACAACCATCTTTCCATCCATCCTTTTTTTAACATCTTCGGGCATAAAAATCATTATCGTTTTGGCTGCATTGCATTGGGTTTGAGCTTATTCAATATTAGAGACATGGGCTTTCTTTCACAGCAGTCAAGCTGGAGCAGTAACTTATATCTGAAATCCAAGATACAAATTAGTAGAGGGGACTGATTACATTTCTCTGATATTTTGCTTTGGCAGAATGTCATAACTGTTATTAACCCCTTGAGGCCCAGAACGTCATTTCCATTGTAATTTGACCACCATTAGATGATTTGTAGTGACTATAAGCAACATTTAATAGCTATGACCTGTTTAGTAGCCTTGTCCACTAACTCATTTGGTTTCTCAAGTGACTTTTTCGTAATTTTATGGCTCACAACAGACAATTTTTGTATAGCCCAGGAAAGATCTGGGCGTGAAGGGGTCAAGCATGCTTCAAAATTAAATAGAATCAATGTCATGTTAGAAAATCAAATACACATAATTTTGAGAACCCTGGATATATAGTATAGAGTAGCTAGAACCCAACCAAAATATTCACATTACCAATACTAAACATACTTAATCACATGACACATACTTCTGTACTACACACATCACATGACACCACATGAGATGGCACCACACATATATAATTATATCATCATCATCATCATTTCAATTACCAACATAGAGCAAAGGATGAGAAAACTTAAGTATACACACACACACACACACACACACACACACACAGCTCAGGCCCTGTAAAACACAACTATAGTCTATTTTTTTTAACGAGGCAAAAATTCCATTCTATCTTAAGGTCTCCTGGTTAACATGATGCCTGTGTTTACCTGATAATAGGGTTAACTATGATAAAACTACAACTGACATTAAGAAGAAGCGTAGTATTCCCTTCTCCTGGCATATATCCATTCTATCTTAAGGTCTCCTGCTTAACATGATGCCTGTGTTTACCTGATACTATGGTTAACTATGATAAAATACAACTGAAATTAAGAAGAAGCGTAATATTCCCTTCTCCTGGCATCAAATATCAGTCAGTAAGCAGCAAGGGGTCAGGATTTTTTGCCTCGTTAAAAAATAACAGTACACTGGACTCTCAATTTAACGGAGTAACTGCGGGAATTCAAGTGTCCGTTGCTACAAAAAGTCCATTGCTCGGCACTATTAAATGGCTTGGTCTACTTGTCCGGTAGCAGATGGCGTCCATTAACCCCTTGAGACCCAGAACGTAATTTCCATTGTACATAATTTGTGTACCATTAGACAATTTTTAGTGACTATAAGCAATATTTTATAGACATGACCTGTTTAGTATCCTTGTCCACTAACTAATTTGGTATATTCAGTTACTTTTCGATATTTTATGGCTCGACAAGACAACTTTTTTATAGCCAAGGAAAGATCTGGGCGTGAAGGGGTTAAATTGAGGTCCGTTAACCCCTTGACGCCCAGATCTTTCCATTAATATATAAAATCGTCTGTTGTTAGCCATAAAATTACAAAAAGGAGCTTATTATACCAAATTAGCGATTGAACAAGGGTACTAAACAGGTCATATCTATAAAATCTTACTTATAGTCACTCAAAAATTGTCTAATGCTACCCAAATTACAATAAAATTACGTTATGGGTCTCAAGGGGTTACATCGAGGTCCGTTACATCGAGGGTCAAGTGTACAGGTAAACACAACTTGGTAAACACAGGAGCGCTCACCTCGCCATACTGAGAGAAGACACAGATGATGTCTCCCTCGCTGAGTTCAAAGTTGAGTCCGCCGATGAAGACCCAGGCACTGTCCCGATACTGCTGGTGCCACGAGTGCTTGAAGTCCACGCCAAGCTCAAGCTCCCGCTCACTCAGCTTCTGAATGTTCTTCACGTTCCTAGAAGACCATGTAATATACAATAAAGATACAATCAAGGCGAGGTAGGAAAAGTTCTTAAGGTTAGGTAAAAGGTTCTTAGGTTCTTAAGATAAGCAGGGTAGAACAAGAAGTAACGGATTCAAGCTGGAAAAGCGTAATATTTAAAAAGGAAATAAGGAGAAACTGGTTCACAAATAGGGTGGTGAATGATTGGCATGGACTCAGTCGTCAGGTGGTCAATGCGGAGTCTATTGGGGTCTTTAAAAGGAGTCTGGATAAATTCATGGATGGGGAAGAGGTGTGGATGTTGGTAGTGTTAAGTAACAGGAACTACCTCGTGTAGGTCTCACGGCCTCTTGTAGCTGCCTTATTTTCATATGTTCTTATGTAATTATCAGTGCGGAGGCGGTAGCAGAGTGGTTAGCGTCTCCGAGTGGCGTTCTCGGTGACCAGAGTTCAATCCCCATAAGAAAAAAATCCGCTTAAGATCTTTCTGCACCGTCGAGTGGCCTAAGAACACCCACATGCTGCCCATTAACTCTACCTTCGATTGTGAGTGCATGGGAGGACACAGGGGGCGGCATGAGCCCTCTAATCACAGGCGTCACTATAACAATCCTGCCTGTGCCACCACGGGCGAGGCCAACCATCAGTCCATCACAGCCCTCAAGTCTCAAGTGAGCCTCCAGGGCCTACTATCCCACCCCTGGAGGTCACTGCCTACACGCACTATAGGCATAGATGTAAAAAAAAAAAAAAAAAAAAAATTATCATACGAGTCTGAGATGCTGAGATAACCAAAATACCAAAGGACTTAAATATGTCTTTAATACATTTACCGTAGATAACACTATAGTCGCCAGTCACTCGCCACTGCACTAATGTCGCCAGGCACAATACATTACGAATTTTAGCATCACTACAGACTTTTGTGCCACTGAAGACATGTAGTGTGATAAGAACATAAGAACATAAGGAAGCTACAAGAGGCGGCGAGACCTATACGTGGTAGTTCCTGTTACTTAACACTACCTACATCCACCTCTCTTCCCCATCCATAAATTTATCCAGCCCCCCTTTAAAGCTCCCCAATGACTCCGCACTAACTACCTGTCTACTGAGTCCATTCTAATCATTCACCACCCTATTTGTGAACCAGTTTTTCCCTGGATGTAGGTAGTAGTAGGTAGTTTATATTATGATGTACATAATATAAACTACTGTGCATGCGTCTTCAGTGACACATATGCAGTTACAAGTCCTAAGGGTGACATGAGGAATATGGTATATGACTGGGTACATCTCCCCGCCCCACGTCATAGCCCCGCACACACACCCTCACTCCTCCTATATGTACAAGGCTACCACAATGATTTCTGGTCATTATATAGCTAAAACAATGCATTCTGGTCACTAAAATGATCAAACAATGCATTCTGGTCACTAAAATGATCAAACAATGCATTCTGGTCACTAAAATGATCAAACAATGCATTCTGGTCACTAAAATGATCAAACAATGCATTCTGGTCACTAAAATGATCAAACAATGCATTCTGGTCACTATAATGATCAAACAATGCATTCTGGTCACTAATAATGATCAAACAATGCATTCTGGTCACTGTAATGATCAAACAATGCATTCTGGTCACTATAATGATAAAACAATGCATTCTGGTCACTATAATGATCAAACAATGCATTCTGGTCCACTAAATGATCAAACAATGCATTCTGGTCACTGTATAATGATCAAAACAATGCATTCTGGTCACTATAATGATCAAACAATGCATTCTGGTCACTATAATGATCAAACAATGCATTCTGGCACTATCATGATAAAACAATGCATTCTGGTCACTATAATGATCAAACATGCATTCTGGTCACTATAATGATCAAACAATGCATTCTGGTCACTATAATGATAAAACAATGCATTCTGGTCACTATAATGATCAAACAATGCATTCTGGTCACTATAATGATCAAACAATGCATTCTGGTCACTATAATGATCAAACAATGCATTCTGGTCACTATAATGATCAAACAATGCATTCTGGTCACTATAATGATCAAACAATGCATTCTGGTCACTATAATGATCAAACAATGCATTCTGGTCACTATAATGATCAAACAATGCATTCTGGTCACTATCATGATAAAACAATGCATTCTGGTCACTATAATGATCAAACAATGCATTCTGGTCACTATAATGATCAAACAATGCATTCTGGTCACTATAATGATCAAACAATGCATTCTGGTCACTAAAATGATCAAACAATGCATTCTGGTCACTGTAATGATCAAACAATGCATTCTGGTCACTATAATGATAAACAATGCATTCTGGTCACTATAATGATCAAACAATGCATTCTGGTCACTATACATGATAAACAATGCATTCTGGTCACTATAATGATCAAACATGCATTCTGGTCACTATAATGATCAAACAATGCATTCTGGTCACTATAATGATCAAACAATGCATTCTGGTCACTATAATGATCAAACAATGCATTCTGGTCACTATAATGATCAAACAATGCATTCTGGTCATTATAATGATCAAACAATGCATTCTGGTCACTATAATGATCAAACAATGCATTATGGTCACTATAATGATCAAACAATGCATTCTGGTCACTAAAATGATCAAACAATGCATTCTGGTCACTATAATGATCAAACAATGCATTCTGGTCACTATAATGATCAAACAATGCATTCTGGTCACTATAATGATCAAACAATGCATTCTGGTCACTATAATGATAAAACAATGCATTCTGGTCACTATAATGATCAAACAACATTGGCCACATTTCTGGTCACTATAATGATCAAACAATGCATTCTGGTCATTATAATGATCAAACAATGCATTCTGGTCACTATAATGATCAAACAATGCATTCTGGTCACTATAATGATAAAACAATGCATTCTGGTCACTATAATGATAAAACAATGCATTCTGGTCACTATAATGATCAAACAATGCATTCTGGTCATTATAATGATAAAACAATGCATTCTGGTCACTATAATGATCAAACAATGCATTATGGTCACTATAATGATCAAACAATGCATTAAAACCATTAAAAGTGACAGAAAAAGCTCAAATTAATCTCCCCGCCCCACGTCATAGCCCCGCACACACACCCTCACTCCTATATGTACAAGGCTACCACAATGAATGCTGGTCTATATAAAGCTAAAACAATGATTTCTGGTCACTATAATGATAAAACAATGCATTAAAACCATTAAAGTGACAGAAAAACCTCAAATGCATCACCCCGCCCCACGCTATGCCCCGCACACACATACCTTCACACACACACACACCCTCACAGCCTACTATATATACAAGGCTAACACAATGATTTCTGGTCAATATAAAGCTAAAACAAGGCATAAAAACCATTAAAAGTGACAGAAAAAGCTTAAATTCACGGCTACATTTCCTGCCGACCACCACCACCACCACCATCACAGCCCCGAACCCTTATTTCCCCCTTATCTACCACTTCTACCCCTTTGCCACCACTTATCACGGCCTCCACACCTCACCCATACCCATACCCATCCTTACTCACGTTAAGGGGTTCATGGCTGGCTTGGGAGGGGAAGGAAAAGCAGAAATGTGGATGAGTTTCAACGACCAGGATGTTTGGAGACGAAAATCCTGACATTGCTGGCGAGTTTCAGATAAATTATATATTTTATTATATCTCCTCATAGCCTCCTTATTGGTCATTATAACTATCAGGGAAGGTAAAGGATATATATAGGTATGTACTACGTGTAAGTGTACTGGTCATTACGTAATTATAGTCCTTAAAATAATGATTGTTATAAAATGACAAGGAAAATCTGACATCTAGGAGACAGACAGACAGACGAGAATTTCAGATAAATTATATATTTTATTATATATCTCCTCACAGCCTCCTTATTGGTTATTATAACTATCAGGGCAGGTAAAGGATATATATAGGTATGTACTACGTGTAAATGTACTGGTCATTACTTAATTATAGCCCTTAAAATAATGATTGTTATAAAATGGCAAGGAAAATCTGACATCTTAAGACATGCATACAGACAGACAAGCAGAAGGATAAATTCTATATTTCATTCTATATCTCCTGACAGCTTCCCTATTACGTTATTATAACTATCAGGGCAGGTGTAGGATATATATAGGTATGTACTACACTAAATGTACTGGTTATTACTTAGTTGTAGTCCTTAAAATAATGATTGTTATAAAATGGCAAGGTAAATCTGGCATTATTAATTCTTTCTATATCCTTCTATCTCCTCACAGCCTCCCTATTGCGTTATTACAAGTATCAGGGCAGGTGTAGGATACATATAGGTATGTACTATGTGTAAGTGTACTGGTCATTACGTAATTATAGTCCTTAAAATAATTATTGTTAAAATAAGTAGAGGAAAATCTGGCATCTTGAGAAGTTGAGACACAGACAGACAGACAGAAGGCAGGAAGGCTGACAGACATCCTTCAATTATCACCTCAATATGCTGATTAAAGTCAAGGTAGGCCTGCTATGACCTCATTATAGCACCATGAGTGTATGATGAGTCTGTATGGTGAGTGGGGGAGGCAGGGAAGGGTTAGTTATATAGCAGGGGAACATTTTGTGTCATGGGGAATTTGTGACGAAAAAATTAATGTTATTGTGATTTTAAACATTGACTTCACTTCATTTTTGTGGTTTTAGTGTCGTTTTTTCTGTGTATTATGAATATTTGAGGTATTTAAGCCTTGTGAGTTGATATACCAATGATTCCTGTGTGTTCGTGTGTGTGTAGTGGTTCGCCGGGTGACCCCATGCCAGACAGCCACTCATGGGGTCTGCCATGTGACCTCTGATGGTGGCACGTTTCCCATTTCTTGTCATTAAATCAATCAATCATGGGGTCAAAATGGCATATGACCTCTGATGGTGGCACGTTTCCCATTTCTTGTCATTAAATCAATCCATCATGGTTGTCAGAATGGCAGTGGTGGCTACAGGGAGTTTCGTACACAAGTTGTTTCGTACACCAGTAGATTCGTACACCAAAAAGTTGTTTCGTAGTTTATAAGAAACCATAGTTGTTTCGCGGTCACCCGAAATATACCAAAAACCGGTTTTTGGTATACCTGATACCAAAAACCTTTTTGGTGGGTGATGTCCAGTTTTAAAATATATATTTGCATATTCGATCTTCAGGTTTTGTCTAGGCGAATCATTATTATTAGCCATGAATTTGAAGGGAAAGGATATTGTGTGCGTTTTTGGTAGCACAGCCAGGTAGCACAGCCAGGGTTTTGGTAGCACAGCCAGGTAGCACAGCCAGGTTTTTGGTAGCACAGCCAGGTAGCACAGCCAGGTAGCACAGCCAGGTAGCACAGCCAGGTAGCACAGCCAGGTTTTTGGTAGCACAGCCAGGTAGCACAGCCAGGTTTTTGGTAGCACAGCCAGGTAGCACAGCCAGGTTTTTGGTAGCACAGCCAGGTAGCACAGCCAGGTTTTTGGTAGCACAGCCAGGTAGCACAGCCAGGTTTTTGGTAGCACAGCCAGGTAGCACAGCCAGGTTTTTGGTAGCACAGCCAGGTAGCACAGCCAGGGTTTTGGCAGCACAGCCAGGTAGCACAGCCAGGTTTTTGGTAGCACAGCCAGGCAGCACAGCCAGGGTTTTGGTAGCACAGCCAGGTAGCACAGCCAGGGTTTTGGCAGGCGCTCACTAAATAACGGCAATATTATGAACGACGCATATGCTGCACGAGTCACGTGCATGTCCAAAATTAATATACGATCATCAACTGTGTTCTATAGTTTGATAGCAATTCCTGATTCTGTACCTATGACATGAGTTGTGTTTATTTCTGTATTTCATAACGCCCAAGCCAAAAACCCACACAAGTCATGCCAAAAACCTCCCTACACGAATAATATACGTGTAGTTTTGATTCACGCTTTATATATAAACAGATCTACACTAGATTGATACATGCGACGATTATGAAATAAAAAATCTTTGCTCATTCAACAATTAATTGGTTTTTGGTATGGACCAAAAAGGTTTTTGGTATCAGGTATACCAAAAACCGGTTTTTGGTATATTTTGACCCCTTGTTTCGTACACTCAGCTCAGAGTTGAACTTGATTACTAGAGTTACGAAACGACACCAGGTATGTACGAAAAAACTCGGTATTATTCTAGTGTTTGCCCATACTCCGTATGGGTACTACGTAGTGTAGTGGTTAGCACGCTCGGCTCACAACCGAGAAGTCCCGGGTTCGATCCCCGGGCGGAGCGAAGATAGATGGGTGGTCTTTCTTAAAACCCGAGCCCCTGTCTAGTGTCCACCCAGCAGTGAATGGGTACCAGGTGTTAGCCGGGGGTTTGTGACCCCCCTCCCTGGGTGGTGGCTACGGCCAACACTAAGCTGCAGCGGTAGATCACTATGGCTCTGAGGAATTATCCTCTAAACAAACAAACAAACAAACTCCCCCTCTCCCCCAAAACAAGCTTGGGGACCTGGGGGAATGCAGGATATTTGGCTGGGCTACAAAATATGCATCGCAACCACATACTTTTAGAGTTTGGGGTGTTGTAAAAATTCCCTAGATATACCGTAGATAACACTATAGTCGCCAGTCACTTGCCACTGCACTAATGTCGCCAGGTACAATATATTACGAATTATAGCATCACTACAGACTTTTATGTGCCACTGAAGAGGCATGCACAGTAGTTTATATAATTTATTGGGGTTAAAAGGAGGCTGGACAATATCATGGCTGGGGATAAAAGGTGGATGTAGGTAGTTTTAGGTATCAGGAACTACCACGTGTAGGTCTCCCAGCCTCTTGTAGCTTCCTTATTTTCTTATTCTTATGTTCTTATATTCACTATTGATTGTGTTTCTATTCCTTACAGACCCTGACTGGGAAGGAGGTAAGCTATCCTGGCCTTGCTTGCTTGCTTGCTTGCTTGTGCTTGCTTGCTTGCTTGCCCCGCACACTTGTTCCTCGGCACCCGTGAGGCATCCTGCGTGTGTCCCGGCAAGGATGCAACACATATACCCAGGGGCGTGTCTTACTCTAGGATAGGAAGGGGATGAGAGGATAGGAAGGGGATGAGAGGATAGGAAGGGGATGAGAGGATAGGAAGGGGATGAGAGGATAGGAAGGGGATGAGAGGATAGGAAGGGGATGAGAGGATAGGAAGGGGATGAGAGGATAGGAAGGGGATGAGAGGATGGGAAGGGGATGAGAGGATAGGAAGGGGATGAGAGGATAGGAGAAAGGAAATCTGGGAGGGAGGAGAGAGAATATGCCAGGTAGGAAAAGATAGAACAAGGTACCTATATATCCAGGGCTGTTTCTTACTCTATGCTGTCACTACGTGGTTGCACAGGGCCCCCAAAGCCACCAAAGGGCCCCCGAAGCCACCAAAGGGCCCCCGAAGCCACCAAAGGGCCCCCGAAGCCACCAAAGGGCCCCCGAAGCCACCAAGGGGCCTCGAAGCCACCAAGGGGCCCCCAGAAGCCACCAAAGGGCCCCCGAAGCCACCAAGGGGCCCCGAAGCACCATGGGGCCCCCGAAGCCACTAAGGGGCCCCCGAAGCCACTAAGGGGCCCCCGAAGCCGCTAAGGGGCCCCCGAAGCCACTAAGGGGCCCCCAAGCTACCAAGGGGCCCCTGAAGCCACCAAGGGCCCCCGAAGCCACCAAGGGCCACCGAAGCCACTAAGGGGCCCCCAAGCTACCAAGGGGCCCCTGAAGCCACCAAGGGCCCCCGAAGCCACCAAGGGCCACCGAAGCCACTAAGGGGCCCCCAAGCTGCCATTATTTGCTTCTTTTTTTATATAGAATTTAGTCTCTTTTCCTCTTAAAGTGCACCAGATTGATGTATTTAAATATTTAAGGCGTGCCCCCGGACCACCTTAGAGGGCTTGGAATCCCCCCACTATAATTTTACAGGAAAGGGCCCCAAACAGCATTTCGCATAGGGACCTAAAAAGGCTAAAAACAGCACTGGCCAAAACCTTCTCACCGGGATCCTACACTCTCATAATGCAATACTATGGATGCTTTTGTACAGGTCATTTTTGGCAATATCTTTGAATACACTAAAACCCATATGACTGGGCACGATAGGGGCTCTGGCCCTTGCCCAGTTATTCAATATGCCGAATTATGCAAATGCCCTCCTTTGATATGGGTAAAAAAAAAAAAAACTTTTAACCCATAAATACCACTCCTAAATCCACTTAAGATCTTTCTGCACCGTCGAGTGGCCTAAGAACACCCACATGCCGTGCCCATCAACTCTACCTTCGACTGCGAGTGCCTGGGAGGACACAGGGGGGCGGCATGAGCCTCTAATCACAGGCGTCACTATGTATAACAATCCTGCCTGTGCCACCACGGGCGAGGGCCAACCATCACAGCCCTCAAGTGAACCTCCAGGGCCTACCATCCCACCCCTGGAGCTCACTGCCTACACGCGCTATAGGCTGCCGACTGTCTTTGCCTTGCCGAGTTATATCAAATTCCGAGTTATACAATGCCGAGTTATATCAAATTCAGAGTTATACAATGCCGAGTTATATCAAATTCAGAGTTATACAATGCCGAGTTATATCAAATTCAGAGTTATACAATGCCGAGTTATATCAAATTCAGAGTTATACAATGCCGAGTTATATCAAATTCAGAGTTATACAATGCCGAGTTATATCAAATTCAGAGTTATACAATGCCGAGTTATATCAAATTCAGAGTTATACAGTGCCGAGTGATATCAAATTCAGAGTTATACAGTGCCGAGTTATATCAAATTCAGAGTTATACAATGCCGAGTGATATCAAATTCAGAGTTATACAATGCCGAGTGATATCAAATTCAGAGTTATACAATGCCGAGTGATATCAAATTCAGAGTTATACAATGCCGAGTGATATCAAATTCAGAGTTATACAATGCCGAGTTATATCAAATTCAGAGTTATACAATGCCGAGTGATATCAAATTCAGAGTTATACAATGCCGAGTGATATCAAATTCAGAGTTATACAATGCCGAGTGATATCAAATTCAGAGTTATACAATGCCAAGTGATATCAAATTCAGAGTTATACAATGCCGAGTGATATCAAATTCAGAGTTATACAATGCCGAGTGATATCAAATTCAGAGTTATACAATGCCGAGTGATAAGGGTTTTAGTGTATCAGTGGTTTCTTGTGTTTCTGTGAATTTATTAAGAGGCAGGAACAATTTATTAAGAGGCAGGAACAATTTATTAAGAGGCAGGAACAATTTATTAAGAGGCAGGAACAATTTATTAAGAGGCAGGAACAATTTATTAAGAGGCAGGAACAATTTATTAAGAGGCAGGAACAATTTATACATATACACAATGACACTGCTTTATCATTATTGTACACTTTTATACACTTTATTGTACACTTTTATACACTTTATTGTACACTCTTCACCAAAGCCTTGAGTGTTATTTAAATAGAAATTCATCAGAGATTTACATCACATGAAAATAAGGTTGTCATCCATTAAACATGTTTTTTACCATTGACGAGAAAAAAGCAATGATTTCTTCTTAATAATTAACCCCTTGAGGCCCAGAACATAATTTTCATTGTAATTTGGGTACCATTAGACAATTTTTAGTGACTATAAGCAATAATTTTATAGCTATGACCTGTTTAGTATCCTTGTCCACTAACTAATGTGGTATATTCAGTTACTTTTCTTAATTTTATGACTCGACAACATTCAATTTTTTTATAGCCAAGGAAAGATCTGGGCGTGAAGGGGTTGATATGTGTCCTCGGATCTGTCCCCACATTTACCAACATTCCATTCCTTGCCACAATACCTCTGTCAAATATCTCTCATGCTCTATATATATGTGATGTCTTGCTCTGTTATGCAACCAATTATCATACAATCTACTGCTACCATCACTAATATCACTACTACTACTACTACTACTACTACTACTACTACTACTACTACTACTACTACTACTACTACTACTACTACTACCTCCTTTCTCTCTCTCACTTTCTCTAACAGGAACTACCACGTGTAGGTCTCCCAGCCTCTTGTAGCTTCCTTATTTTCTTATGTTCTTATGCTCTTCTAATCAAAAGTTATTAATGCCATCCTTTCCTTGGGCAGATTGAGATTGACATTGAGCCAACGGACAAGGTGGAGCGCATCAAGGAGCGCGTGGAGGAGAAGGAGGGCATTCCACCCCCACAGCAGCGCCTCATCTTCTCTGGCAAACAAATGTAAGAGACTCGCCGTGTCCCGGGGTGGGGGGTTGTGGCAGCTGTTAGGACCTTAACCTCTTAACCTCACTGTTAGTAGATATTAGTACAGTATATATTAACCCCTTCACGCCCAGATCTTTCCTTGGCTATAAAAAAAATGTGTGTTTTCGAGCCATATAATTACGAAAAGTAACTGAATATACCACATTATTTAGTGGACAAGGATACTAAACAGGTCATAGCTATAAAATATTGCTTATATTCACTAAAAATTGTCTAATGGCAGCTAAATTACCATGGAAATTACGTTATGGGTCTCGAGGGGTTAAGTAAGTCTTCTCTGCCTCCGCAATGAAGCTGCTACATGCCACGTGTATCAAATTCTCTCCCCTATAGTGGAGATTTATCAGTGGTAGTGGCGGTGACCTTGCCAGCACTATAAGAGGCAGAGCTATTTCTCCCTGGACAATTTAACCTCCTTCCTCCAACAAATCCACATCCTACATCTGATCTAACCCTCCTGCTGTAACATTCCGTTCCTCTCCTTCCCTCACCGTTTCTCTCTCTCTCTCTCTCTCTCTCTCTCTCTCTCTCTCTCTCTCTCTCTCTCTCTCTCTCTCTCTCTCTCTCTCTCTCTCTCTCTCTCTCTCTTTCCCTCACTGTTTCACTATATCTCTATAACCCTGACCCTTTATATGCTTTGCCATAGTGCCATATGACCTCTGATGTCTGGCACCTTCACCTTTTTAGGCATTAAATCAATCAATCTTCAATGCCTTTGTATAGCTATAGGCTGCTATGAATATCCTGAAACACATCTAGGAGAGCAAACTTCTTTATATCTGGCTTGTAATAAGAATTTTTTGCCATAGTGCCATATGACCTCTGATGTCTGGCACATTTCCCCGTAGCCCGATTCCCGTCACCACAATAGCACAAAACACAAGCCTTCCATATAGGGAATAATGAAAGCCTACCTTATTATTGTCCATTGGTCATTATTAGAGACATGTTATAGCTCACTTGCTATGCTTTGATCCCTTTTGACCCTTTTTTTGGCATTAAATCAATCAATGTGTGTCCTCAATGTCCCTTCACTAGTAACTGTCACGCCTCTTGTCTTTATATGTGTTCTCATTGGCACTGTGTAACTAGTAACTGTCACGCCTCTTTTCTTGTCATTGGCACTGTAACTAGTAACTGGCACTAGTAACTGTCACTCTTGTCTTGTCATTGGCACTGTGTAACTAGTAACTGTTACTCTTGTCTTGTCATTGGCACTGTGTAACTAGTAACTGGCCCTAGTAACTGTCACTCTTGTCTTGTCAATGGCACTGTCTAACTAGTAACTGTCACTCTTGTCTTGTCAATGGCACTGTCTAACTAGTAACTGTCACTCTTGTCTTGTCAATGGCACTGTCTAACTAGTAACTGTCACTCTTGTCTTGTCAATGGCACTGTCTAACTAGTAACTGTACTCTTGTCTTGTCAATGGCACTGTCTAACTAGTAACTGTCACTCTTGTCTTGTCAATGGCACTGTCTAACTAGTAACTGTCACTCTTGTCTTGTCAATGGCACTGTCTAACTAGTAACTGTCACTCCTGTCTTGTCAATGGCACTGTCTAACTAGTAACTGTTACTCTTGTCTTGTCAATGGCACTGTCTAACTAGTAACTGTCACTCTTGTCTTGTCAATGGCACTGTCTAACTAGTAACTGTCACTCTTGTCTTGTCAATGGCACTGTCTAACTAGTAACTGTCACTCCTGTCTTGTCAATGGCACTGTCTAACTAGTAACTGTCACTCCTGTCTTGTCAATGGCACTGTCTAACTAGTAACTGTCACTCTTGTCTTGTCAATGGCACTGTCTAACTAGTAACTGTCACTCTTGTCTTGTCAATGGCACTGTCTAACTAGTAACTGCACTAGTAACTGTCACTCCTCTTGTCTTTATGCGTGTTCTCATTGGCACTGTTTTGCAGGAATGATGAAAAGACGGCAGCTGACTACAAGGTCCAAGGCGGCTCAGTGCTTCACCTGGTGCTGGCTCTCAGAGGGGGGCTGTCCTAGGTGCAGCCCCCCCACCTCCCATCCCCCTCTCCCTCTCCCTACTCCCCGCCCTCACCCGGGACTCCAGTGAAGGCAGGCACCGGCGAGTCATGTCACCCAGGGAAGCAAAACGTAAATCTCGGAAGATCTCCATAATGAACGTAAGAATATAAGGAAGTTCCAAGAGGCCGTTAGATCTACACGAGGTAGTTCCTGTTACTTATTACTACCCACCTTTTATCCCCATCCCTAACACTAGCCTCCTTTTAAAGCTCCCTATTGACTCCGCACTGACCACCTGACGACCGAGTCCATTCTATAACTATGCTATCGGACGCTTTACTATTTGTTTTGAGATTATAAGAAGTTTTGCTTATTCCATTTGGTGATTTACTCCATTTTTCTGAGCCTATTTATCAATGCTATGTATACCTGTGCCACATTGTTATTGGACTGAAGGGAAGTGTGTATCATCATATCATCAGCTTTCACATGCAAGATAGAGAGATGTGAGGAGTGTGTGTCCATGTGTGTGTCTTGTCAGTGAGTGTCCGAAGTCTTTGGGGTTCCATTGTATTTATAAGAACATAGGAAATAGGAAGCTCAGAGCATTGAGCCTAAACTGTAGTTCTGTTATAAGGATTTCCTGGCCTGTTTGTCATAAGAACATAGGAAATAAGGAAGCTACAAGAGGCACTGAGACCTGCACGTGGTAGTTCCTGTTAAGTTCCTGGTAGTTCCTGTTAATACTGATGTTTTAGCTTTGATCTGAGGGACTACCACCACCATCGCCACCACAGCTACTTGTGTAAGAACATCAGAAAATAAGGAAGCTACAAGTGTCCTGCGAGACCTACACGTGGTAGTTCCTGCCTTCTAGTAATGCAACACTCTATTTCAGTTATTAAAAGGATGCCATTTTAGCTGCCAGACAATTCTGACCTATGATGTCAAGGCTTATGGCAGAATTTTGCATGATATATTTTATGTTTTCAGAAATATTTACACTGATGGAACCTTAGCTGTGTGTACGTATATCCTCCCTCCCAATGGGTTTATGGAACTGTCGTCGATGGGAATTCTCGCCGAAACACCAATCTGAACTCTCGCCCACGTAAAATTTTTAACCTAACCTGGACATTGGCACCTAACTTAACCTAACTGATCAAGCTATTGCTGGTATTTCATCCCTAAATGGAGAAACATGGGTAAAACTTGATTAAATGTAAATATTGGGTCCTGTAATATCAAGAATTGGAACACTCGACCACGACGACGACAGTTCCGATCGGCGACAGTTCCAGGTACCCCCCAAGGCTGTCCCACTACCAGGCACGGACTCCAGATGTATGTAGCAAGGCAATTAAGAGAAGATATTGCACTATATTTAACCCAACACAACAGTGGGAGTGAAATGGTGAAGAACATAAGAACATAAGGAAGCTACAAGAGGCAGGGAGACCTACACGTGGTAGTTCCTGATACCTAACACTACTGTACCTACATCCACCTTTCATCCCCATCCAGACTCCTTTTAAAGCTCCCTAATGACTCCGCACTGACCACCTGACGACTGAGTCCATTCCAATCATTTACCACCCTATTTGTGAACCAGTTTTTCTTGCCTTGTGTATCTATAGCAGCCACTCGCTACGCAATGTTAAGTAAGCCTCTACGATATATACCAAGACACTGTTAATTCCTCCCTGCTGCTGCTGATGATGATGAAGGGAGATTCTATATTCAATCCATAATTTGTTGATGAATTTACAATATTAAAGATTTTGTAGACATGACATTTTATTCCCTCTTTAGTATAGGCTTCTCATCGTCTTTCTGTTTAACCCCTTGAGGCCCACAACGTAATTTCCATTGTAATTTGGGCACCATTAGACAATTTTAATGAATGTAAGCAATATTTTGATAGCTATAACCTGCTTAGTATCCTTGTCCACTAGTTAATTTGGTATATGAAGTTACTTTTTGTAATTTTATGGCTAATAACAGACAATTTTATATAGCCAAGGAAAGATCTGGGCGTGAAGGGGTTAACGTCAGATTTTATATGATATCTTAGGAGGACGGCGGCTGATACACTTCCAACTATCTCTATCCATTGCCTGAGTCCTTCAATGCCCTAATATCCTGCCCCCATCTTACGCCTGCCCGTTCCAGTTCCTTCCCTCATTTGTCCTCCCTGTCTTGCGGACATTCTCCCGAATCCCCCCTCCTCCCTGGGAAATTTAACCTTCCTCCAACAAATCCACATCCTACATCTGATCTAACCCTCCTGCTGTAACATTCCGTTCTTTCCCCTTCCCTCACCGTTTCACTATTTCTCTGTAACCCTGACCTGTAATATGCTGTGCCATATGACCTCTGATGTCTGGCACATTCACCTTTTTAGGCATTAAATCAATCAATCTTCAATGCCTTTGTATAGCTATAGGCTGTTATGAATATCCTGAAACACATCTAGGAGAGAAAACTTCTTTATATCTGGCTTGTAATAAGAAATGTTTTGCCATAGTGCCATATGACCTCTGATGTTTGGCACATTTCCCCTCTTTGGCATTCAATCAATCAATCAATAGGAACGTTTTGTACTAACTTGATTATAGTCGCCGTATGGCAGTGCATTTTTTAACATGCTAACTGGGCGACCAAAATGTCTCCCAGTGATGAAAAACTGTCGCCCAGTAAGAACAATTTTAAGCTACTGGGCGACAAGATATTTGTTCATAAAATCCTTCCTGGATACAATGGTTCATCTTATCTGTCTGTGTAGATCCAGAAGTGCACTCTTATTACTGCATAGGATCATTATTTGTACACAGCATACAAAGGGTGAAGTTGATGTATCCAAAAAGCTATATTTTAACAGGAAGGCCTCTACCTTTCTGCATACCCAAAGAATGTCGCCCAGTAAGATTTGCTTAAAAAATGCACCGCTGTCTGTAGTTAGTTGTCTATAGAGAACTACCTTAAGCGATCCATTAAGGTATAAACTGTTCACTCTACTGCAAAACTTTCATCTGATGTAACCCTTCACGCCCAGATCTTTCCTTTGCTATATAAAACCGTCTGTTGTTAGCCATAAAATTACGAAAAGTCACTGAATATACCAATTTAACTAGTGGACAAGGATACTTAACAGGTCATATCTATAAAATATTGCTTATATTAACTAAAAAAGCGTCTAATGGTACCCAAATTACAATGGAAATTACGCTCTGGGCTTCAAGGGGTTAATAGTCCTGCTGTAACAATCAGTTCCTCTCCCCTTCCCTCACCGTTTCACTCTTTCTCTCTATTGCTAATTATCAGACGTAAATACTTTGCCTTTAAGAGAGGAACAGCACAGGAAACACTGGAGACTGTTGTAGACTGCTGAGACGAGGTGAAAAATGCTGCCCCCTTGCTGCTTACTGACTGATATTTGATGCCAGGAGAAGGGAATGCATACTACAGTTCTTAATTTCAGTTGTATTTTATCAGTTAACCCTATTATCAGGTAAACATAGGCATCATTTTAAGCATGAGACCTTAAGATAGAATGGATATATCATATATGCCAGGAGAAGGGAATACTACAGTTCTTCTTAATTTCAGCAGTATTTTATCATAGTTAACCCTATTATCAAGTAAACATAGGCATCATTTTAAGCATGAGACCTTAAGAAAGAATGGATATATGCCAGGAGAAGGGAATACTACAGTTCTTCTTAATGTCAGCTGTATTTTATCATAGTTAACCATATTATCAGGTAAACAGGCATCATTGAGGGGCTACTTAATGAGTTATTTGAGGGGGCTGATGAGTTATTTGAGAGGGCTACCTAATGAGTTCTTTGAGGGGGCTGATGAGTTATTTGAGGGGGTTACCTAATGAGTTCTTTGAGGGGGCTGATGAGTTATTTGAGGGGCTACCTAATGAGTTCTTTGAGGGGGCTGATGAGTTATTTGAGGGGGCTGATGAGTTATTTGAGGGGGTTACCTAATGAGTTCTTTGAGGGGGCTGATGAGTTATTTGAGGGGCTACCTAATGAGTTCTTTGAGGGGGCTGATGAGTTATTTGAGGGGTTAACCTAATGAGTTATTTGATGGGGCTACCTAATGAGTTATTTGATGGGAATACCTAATGAGTTCTTTGAGGGGGCTGATGAGTTAAATATTTGAGGGGTGACCTAATGAGTTCTTTGAGGGGGCTGATGAGTTATTTGAGGGGCTACCTAATGAGTTCTTTGAGGGGGCTGATGAGTTATTTGCGGGGGCTACCTAATGAGTTATTTGATGGGGCTGATGAGTTATTTGCGGGGGCTACCTAATGAGTTATTTGATGGGGCTGATGAGTTATTTGAGGGGGCTGATGAGTTATTTGAGGGGGCTAATGAGTTGTTTGAGGGGCTGATGAGTTATTTGAGGGGCTAACTAATGAGTTCTTTGAGGGGCTACCTAATGAGTTCCTTGAGGGGGCTACCTAATGAGTTATTTGAGGGGCTACCTAATGAGTTATTTGAGGAGGCTACCTAATGAGTTATTTGAGGGGGCTGATGAGTTATTTGAGGGGGCTAATGAGTTATTTGAGGGGGCTGATGCTTTATTTGAGGAGCTACCTAATGAGTTCTTTGAGGGGGCTACCTTATGAGTTCTTTGAGGGGACTACCTAATGAGTTCTTTGAGGGGGCTACCTAATGAGTTATTTGAGGGGGCTACCTAATGAGTTCTTTGAGGGGGCTACCTAATGAGTTTTTGAGGGGCTACCTAATGAGTTATTTGAGGGGGCTACCTAATGAGTTTTTGAGGGGGCTACCTAATGAGTTATTTGAGGAGGCTACCTAATGAGTTATTTGAAGGGGCTGATGAGTTATTTGAGGGGGCTAATGATTTATTTGAGGGGGCTGATGATTTATTGAGGAGCTACCTAATGAGTTCTTTGAGGGGGCTACCTAATGAGTTCTTTGAGGGGGCTACCTAATGAGTTATTTGAGGGGGCTACCTAATGAGTTATTTGAGGGGGCTACCTAATGAGTTATTTGAGGGGCTACCTAATGAGTTATTTGAGGGGGCTGATGAGTTATTTGAGGGAGCTAATGAGTTCTTTGAGGGGGCTGATGAGTTATTTGAGGGAGCTACCTAAAAAGTTATTTGAGGGGGCTACCTAATGATTTATTTGAAGGGGATGATGAGTTATTTGAGGGGGCTAATGAGTTATTTGAGGGGGCTACCTAATGAGTTATTTGAGGGGGCTACCTAATGATTTATTTGAAGGGGCTGATGAGTTATTTGAGGGGGCTGATGAGTTATTTGAGGGGGCTGATGAGTTATTTGAGGGGGCTAATGAGTTATTTGAGGGGTTATAATTAGCCCCCAAGCATATAGTTGCCAGTCACCTGCCACTGCACTAATGTCGCCAGGCACAATATATTACGAATTTTAGCATCACTACAGATTTGTATGTGCCACTGAAGACATGTAGTGTGATGTACATAATATAAACTACTGTGCATGCCTGATCAGTGGCACATAGAAGTCTGTAGTGATGCTATAATTCGTAATATATTGTGCCTGGCGACATTAGTGCAGTGACAAGTGACTGGCGACTATAGTGTTATCTACGTTACAAAGGTTTGTTTTACCATCAATTGCCTGTAATACTTAAGTTTTTTTTCCTGTTGATTACTTTTAAATACAAAAAATAAGAAGTTTATCACAAAAAAATATTAAAATTAAACTTTCGTGACAAAAAGTAAATTCTGGAAATGCCTGTGAACAATTTTCCCACTATTTATTAATTTTAAATACCCAAAATAAGGACATTTAGCCCCCATAAAAATAATAATACAACTTTGTAAATTTGAATCGCGCGGGCAATGGCAGTGAGTGACCGTCGCCCGGGGCATTAAATGTGTCATTTCGTGCAGTGCTATTCCCTGGATTTACATAACACCCAGCGCCCCGAGCCACGACTATCTGGTCCACAAGGCTAGGTGAGTACTCCCTGCATCATCTACAACCATAAAACTGTACATCAACCATGTAGATAACGTAGAAAATGACTTTGAAGAGGCGGTCAGCGGGCAGTGTCAGGGCCAAGGAACTGTCACGGAATATTTTTTAACTCCTTGAGACCCAGAACCTTAATTTTCATTGTAATTTGGGTACTATTAGACGATTTTTAGTGACTATAAGCAATATTTTATAGCTATGACCTGTTTAGTATCCTTGTCCACTAACTCATTTGGTATATTCAGTTAGTTTTCGTAATTTTATGGCTCACAACAGACGATTTTTTTATAGCCCAGGAAAGATCTGGACGTGAAGGGGTTAACTTAAGCAAATCTAATCGCCACCTTCCTAACACTACTACCACCACACTATAACCCAGACTCATTACCCAAACGTCACCCTGTATATAACTCAATCACCTTCCTAACACTACTAACACCTACTACTACAACCAGGGGCGCCCACAGAGACACCTGTAGTGGACGCACATATTATATAGGGCCCACTGTTGATGGGTGTGGGACTGTGGGTGGCGAGCGAAAACTTTAAATGGCGAAGAGTTGAAGTGAATGCATATTTCTTCAGAGTCTCGTAATGGCATTTCTTTAGCGTGTTTTGCCGTTTTTTATTTGGTAATATTATAGAACAAACATTTACGAATATAACATTATATCATACTGATAAACCATAGTCTATATGATTTTCATTGATAGTCATATGCAGCAAGGGAATGGGCCAGCAGACTGGTTACCTCCTGCCGCACGGCGGAGGTCGATTTCACGCGCACCACAGGGCACCCCGGAGTGAGGTATCTTAGCCGTGTTTTTGTCGTCCAAGCATCGTCTTGGTAAATACGAAGACCGTTTTTTCTCGCAATTGAAAACGGATTGGTTTCTGCGACAAAAACACAACAAGCTTGGCAGGGGCCGAAATAATAATCAGTCCAAAACATTGCAAACAATATCACAAAGCAGTATAACACACATTTCAGCAAGTGTTATTGGAGTGGTCTTCGTAATCCAAGACGGTGCTTGGACGACAAAAACACGGCTCTTGTTGAATGTCTGACTCTTGGTTATAGTACGCGTGGTCACTGGTGGTAGTAGTAGGTGTTAGTAGTGTTAGGAAGGTGGCGATTAGATTTGCTTAACCCCTTCACGCCCAGATCTGTCCATTAATATATAAAATCGTCTGTTAGCCATAAAATTACGAAAAGTAACTGAATATACCAAATTAGCTAGTCGACAAGGATACTAAACAAATCATATCTATAAAATATTGCTTACAGTCACTAAAAATCGTCTTATGGTACACAAATTACAATGGAAATTACGTTCTGGGTCTCAAGGGGTTCATCAGCCTGTGTGTGTGTTCGGAAGGGGAGGCAGGGAAGGCAAGGGGAGGCAGGGAAGGCAGGGGAGGAAAGGGAGGAAAGGGAGGCATGGGAGAAAGGGAGGCAGGGGTTGAAGGGAAGGAACGAGAGTATTTACGAGCCAATCCTATGGTTAGTTTCGGAGCTACAGCCAAGCGTCTTCACTCTGAAACCACAGACTCGCATAGTGAACGGGAATATTCGTCCCGGGGGGGGTGGGGGGTGACGTCATCACTGTATACGGCACGTGTAAGGAGAGAGAGAGAGAGAGAGAGAGAGAGAGAGAGAGAGAGAGAGAGAGAGAGAGATTAACCAGGGTAGAACAAGAAGTAACGGATTCAAGCTGGAAAAGCGTAATTTAAAAAAGGAAATAGGGAAAAACTGATTCACAAATAGGGTGGTGAATGATTGGCATGGACTCAGTAGCCAGGTAGTTAGTGCGGAGTCATTAGGGAGCCTTAAAAGGAGGCTGGACAGTGTTATGGATGGGGATGAAAGGTGGATGTAGGTAGTGTTAAGTATAAGTATTATTATCAAATTGCTACCGGGCAAAAAAAACCCTTTATATTTAAAAAAAGTATATTTGGTCATTAACAAAATATGAATTGTTGGCAAACCTGATGGCAATACAGATAAACAATACATTATATTACATGATAAGCCTACTTTATACATCACTACATCTTTATTTCCCTAGCTTCCTCCCTTTGTCCCGCCACATGTTCCGATAGGTTTATGGAACTGTCGCCGATGGGAATTCTCGCCGAAACACCAACTTAGAACTCTCGCCGACGTGGAAATGTTAACCTAACCTGGACATTGGCACCTAACTTAACCTAACTGATCAAGCTAACGATAGTATTTCATCCCTGAACACGGGTAAAACTTGATTAAATGTATATATTGGGTCCTGTAATATCAAGAATGGGAACACTCGACGACGGCGGCGAGAATTCCTATCGGCGACAGTTCCAGGTACCTTCCGATACTGTTAAGAATACCTACACCCCATAACTTACACGGCATCATCTTGGGTATGCCTTTCGCCTAGACTATCTATGTCTGGCTCAGGCATACCCATCCCTCCCTCTTGGCGAGAGGAGAGGAGAGGGGTCTTCCATCAAGTGACGCAGGCGAAGGGTCCTCCATGAGAAGAAAGCGCTGAAGAGAGACAGACAGTACAGACACACGATCGCCTTCCAAATACTATACTTAACACTACCTACATCCACCTTTCATCCCCATCCATAACACTGTCCAGCCTCCTTTTAAAGCTCCCTAATGACTCCGCACTAACTACCTGGCTACTGAGTTTCCATGCCAATCATTCACCACCCTATTTGTGAACCTGTTTTTCCTTATTTTCTTTTTTAAATCTACGCTTTTCCAGCTTGAATCCGTTACTTCTTGTTCTACCCTGGTTAATCTCTCTTCCTTCCTCTCTCCTCTCTCTCTCTCTCCTCTCTTTATATTACCATGATTAGATTGCCATATAGCTTGAATATGATAGTATGATGAGAGAGAGAGAGAGAGAGAGAGAGAGAGAGAGAGAGAGAGAGAGAGCGAGAGCGAGAGCGAGAGCGAGAGCGAGAGAGAGAGCGAGAGCGAGAGCGAGAGAGACGCACACACAATATATATGGCTACAAAACTATAAATGGGAGATAAAAAAAAGAAATGGAGAGAGAGAGAAGAGAGAGAGAGAGAGAGAGAGAGAGAGAGAGAGAGAGAGAGAGAGAGAGAGAGAGAGAGAGAGAGAGAGAGAGAGAGAGAGAGAGAGAATTAACCCACTGCTCAAAATACCACAGTGTACCGTAGCCTATGTGTTCCTTCATCTACTACTACCTACCGTAGATAACACTATAGTCGCCACCTGCACTAATGTCGCCAGGCACCCTATATTACATGGCAGTACGATAATTCCCAACTAAAAGGGTGGCAACACTGTTCGTTTAGTGAAATCAAACAGGTAAAATAAGTAAACATCTCATTCTAATGTCTCATATTTTCAGGTATTATCCCGTAACCAGACATCGGTATTATTTTACTATAGGACCGAAATTCCCTACACAATTGGGAGTGTGGTTTCTGTTTACCTTATTGGATTCTAGGAAACACAAGTGTTTGTGGGCCCTTGGGACCCCTGTGTTGATGTTGTAGTAGTAGTATACGTATATTAGACAACATGTGATTGCAAACTCCAATCGTGTTGTTGCTGTCGTTGGTCACTGGTCAAAGTGCCTCGGGGTAGACCACGTTCCGTGTGATTCCAACCCTTTGTGTCCCGTGTGATTCCAACCCTCTGTGTTCCGTGTGATTCCAACCCTCTGTGTCCCGTGTGATTCCAACCCTTTGTGTCCCGTGTGATTCCAACCCTTTGTGTCCCGTGTGATTCCAACCCTCTGTGTCCCGTGTGATTCCAACCCTCTGTGTCCCGTGTGATTCCAACCCTTTGTGTCCCGTGTGATTCCAACCCTTTGTGTCCCGTGTGATTCCAACCCTTGTGTTCCCGTGTGATTCCAACCCTTGTTCCGTGTGATTCCAACCATTTGTGTTTCCGTGTGATTCCAACCCTTTGTGTCCCGTGTGATTCCAACCCTTTGTTTCCGTGTGATTCCAAAACCTTTGTGTCCCGTGTGATTCCAAACCTTTATGTTCCGTGTGATTCCCCAAACCCCTTTTTGTTTCCGTGTGATTCCAACCCTCTGTGTCCCGTGTGATTACAACCCTTGTGTCCGTGTGATTCCAACCCTTTGTGTTCCGTGTGATTCCAACCCTTTTGTTCCCGTGTGATTCCAACCCTTTGTGTCCCGTGTGATTCCAAACCTTTATGTTCCGTGTGATTCCAACCTTTGTCCCGTGTGATTCCAACCCTTTGTGTTCCGTGTGATTCCAACCCTTTTGTTCCGTGTGATTCCAACCTTTTGTGTTCCGTGTGATTCCAACCTTTGTGTTCCGATGTGATTCCAAACCCTTTGTGTTCCGTGTGATTCCAACCCTCTGTGTTCCGTGTGATTCCAACCCTTTTGTTCCGTGTGATTCCAACCCTTTGTGTTCCGTGTGATTCCAACCCTTTGTGTTCCGTGTGATTCCAACCCTTTGTGTTCCGTGTGATTCCAAACCTGCCGGGATTCCAAACCGGTTCCATGGTTCACCCTGAGTTCGTGTGAAATCCAACGATCGTTTCGCAGACCTTTTTCCTGTATCCAATATTCCTAAAGCCTTTGTTAGCCAAAACCCCCGTCACAAATATGATTCATGACGTTGGGACCAAGAGACGCGCTTAACAACACCTACGATTTTGTTTGCGAATTGTTTTTATGAGCCTACTCTCATCAAAATTGAATTTACAGTTTCGGCTACGCAAAACAGACAGACACAGACAGACAGACAGACAGACAGACACACGGCTACTCCTATAGTATATTAGATTCTCTCTGTGAGTTTCCGTCGCAAATCATTACTTTGGAGATATGACATGTTGTTCATAGGGAGGCGAGAGACAAGTGTTTACGTCCGCCACACTCTTCTTCCTCTTGTGACCTGCATCGCCTCTGTTCTTCCCTTGCCGCAGAGACTTTTTAATGAGGATTTGGCTTTAGTTAGGAGGTTAAAGCGTGAGGTTAGGTTAGGTTAGGTTCGTGAGACAAAAGGTGGGGTTAGGTTAGTTTAATTTTCATATTTATTCTACACTCCTTGCTACTAAAAACATCTTATATCTCAGAAAGTAGTGATTTGCGACGGAAGCTCATAGAGAGAATGTTTCTTAGAATCCAATAAGGTAAACAGAAACCTTACTCCCAGTTGTGTAGGGAATTTCGGTCCTATAGTAAAATAATACCGATGTCTGTTACGAGAAAATACCTGAAAATATGATTGGCAGCTGCTTCGCTCGCTGCCACTTACCGTAAGACCCATTCGCGTAAGGGGAGGGGAACCATTCGTGAGCCAAAAAGTGAATAACTACTAAATATTGTCGGATTGAGCTGAAATTTGACATGCAAGTAGTGCTGTCAAAATCAATGGAGGTCTGTGAAACAAACGTTTTGCGTAGAACAAGCCCTTAATGAGTAATTAGCGTAATGATTTATTTAGTGCTAAATAAACTTCGGTTTAACAATAACTTCTGTTGCTTGTTGTAGACTTCTGTAACTTCTGTAGACTAGGTTTTTTTTAAAAGCACTTTGACTCGTGCCCGTTTCCAGCCACAAGAATGAGCCAAAAGCAAAGGGCCGGGGTTTGGGAAACCCTAGACTTGATATAATATGCTGAATTTTTATAAAGAGTGACCTGCCCTTCTTCTTCTTCTTGTGACCTTTTCTGCTTATGATCGCTTTGTAGGTCCCTTCACTCCTTTGTCCCCATGTTTAAGGTAAAGTCAATACAAACACGGCAACGTTAGTTCACTGAAAGAGCAACGGAAAGCTATGTTATATATTATTATTTCATTAATTTTTCTAATTCTGAGCGCGGTAGTGTCAACAGAGGTTTGAATGAGAGGAAGGAGAGAGAGGGAGAGGAGGAGGGGGAGAGAGAGAGAGAGGAGAGAGAAGGAGGAGAAGGTTTGGGGGTCTCGGTTGGCCTTTTTTTAAAGGGGAAAGAGAGAAGAGAGAGAGAGAAGAGAGGGGAAGGGAAGAGGAGGAGAAGAGAGAGAGAGGCAAAAATATTCAACCAACCCCGGGAATAAAAGGGAGTGAGGGAGGGAAGGATGAATGGAGACAGGGAGAGATATGAAAGAAACTTCTGTACGATAGATACGATAGATAGAAAAAGGCGACGCAAAATAGTAAGTGACGGGGGAAAAGGAAAGGGGGAAAAGGAGAGAGAGAGAAGAGAGGAGGGAGGAGAGGGAGAGAGAGAGAAGAGAGAGGAGAGAAAAGAGGGAAGAGAGTTTGTTATTAATGAGTTTTTAATATCTCTCCCCTCTTTCTCTCTCTCTTTTTTTTTTTTAAAACAGTAGATAAAAAATGAGGAGATACTAAAGATGAAAAAAATAGGGGGAGAGATAATTGATAAAAATTGAGATAAAGTTTGCGTATTAGAGGCTAGCTAACTTTATTCTGAACCGTAATTTGTCTTCTTTATGCACTTTAAAATATGGCGTTCTCACCGGGGTTTTAGAAATGACTTCATTCAATTTGAAATCGCAATTTCCTTTTGGAGAAATTAAATAGAGGAAGTGTATAAGGCAACAAGGGTCACTGTTGCTGGTTAATCAAAAACAGCCCTCAAGTGAAACCCCCAGAGCCCACCATCCCGGCCTGGGTCACCACTGCTTAAAAAAAAAAAAAAAAAAAAAAAAAAAAAAAATTAAAAAGGGAATTAGTGAAAATGATGATGGATGACGTTTTTTATTATTCAATGTTTAATTTTTACTAATGTTCAGCGTGGAAAAACCTGGGCACTTACAACACCTAAACCCCCCTTCACGCATGTCTTGCCTGGGGTATAAAAAATTGTTGTTGTGGCCATAAATTAGAAAAAACACGAAAATACCAAATTAGTTAGTGGACAGGAAATAAACAGGATAGCATTAAAATATTTCTTATGTCACTAAAATTGTTTTTTAGGAGTTAAATTACAATGGAAAATTTCGTCCCGGTTTAAGGGGTTTAAACCCCGAATTTCCCTTTACTGAACGCTGCATCCATATTTTCTTTACAACAGTTATCTATTACGTAGGGGGTATTGTTATTACCCTCAAACTGTTCATCCGTGCCATCCACCTAGTCTGCATCCCCCACTACCTATACTCCTCCCTATATATTGTTCTAATTCCATTCCATTTCCATAAACTGTTTCTTTTTTTCACCTCCTTTTTTTCCTTCTTTCCCCTATGATTTTTATTGTTATTGTTTTTTGTTTCGGTCTTACTACTGTTTGCTTTCTACTACAAACTACTACTATTTACTACTACTACTACAAATACTATACTACTACTATACTACTACTAGTACTACTACTACTAACTACTACTACTATTACAATTGTTGCTTCTACTACTACTACTACTACTACACTACTACAATTGTTGCTTCTACTACTACTACTACTACTACCAATGGTTGCCGCGATAACTTTTTTTTCAACTTGCGATAACGATAAAACGATAATTTTTTCCCCAACATGCGATAAACAATAACGCTAAAAAAAAATTTAAAAAACCCAACCTGCGGTAAGCGATAAACGATAAACGATAGCGTAAAAAAAATTTAACTTGCGATAACAAAAGCGATAAATGATAAGTGCCTTTATTTAGTTGAAATATTAAAAAGCATACAAACTATTTTTCCCCCCAGTGAAAATTAATTAAACTAAACAAAAACTGTCACTAGAACCAGTCTATTGCCTACAAGTTTTTATTCCACTCAGTCTCTCTCTCTGAGTCACACCTCTCCCTCCCTCCTCTCCCTCCTCAAGACAGCATCCAGGAGCTGCATGTTTCCTTGGTGAAGACCCCGCTTCTCAAACCTGTCGCTGGTCATGCTTGCACGCTTGGGCCTGAGGACCGTCACCAGCAGTGCTGAACATGCGCTCCACGGCAGCAGAGCTGGGCAAGGCCGGTGTTGTACTTGTAACAGCGAGATTTCCCCTTCTCCCTGTGCATGCTGGGGAATTGCCCAAGGCTTCACCTCTGCCCGCCACTTGCTTTAGTACTTTGTACCAAGATTGGCAACCCTGACTGGCGCACTGGGAGCTGTGATTGGCCAGCTACACACCACACACACACATTGGCAGCTCTCATATGAGGTTTTTCAGGTCTGAAAACGTCAGGCGGGCTGTTGTGACTATTGCCGGCCGTGCACATTTTCTAATTTTTACAAAAGTCGTCTTTGAATTTATCGTTTATCGTTCCTCATTTTTTGGGACTAGCGGTAAGTGAATGAGCGATAATTTTAGAAAACTTTGCGATAAACGATAAACGATAAAAGGTTTGACCTCAGCGATAATTATCGTTTATCGCTCATTTTATCGCACGCGGCAACCACTGTCTACTACTACTAACAACTACTACTACTATTACAATTGTTGCTTCTACTACTACTACTACTACTACTACTACTACTACACTACTACCAAATTTTTGCTTCTACTACTACTACTACTACTACTACTACTACTACTGCTTCTACTACTACAATTGTTGCTTCTACTACTACTATACTACTACTATACTACTACAATTGTTGCTTCTACTACTACTACTACTACTACTGCTTCTACTACTATACTACTACTACTACTACTACTACTGTTGCTTCTACTACTACTACTACTACTACTACTACTAACCCGCTTCTTTCTTTCTACTACTACTACTACTGCTTCTACTACTACTACTACTACTACTGCTACTTTCTATCTACTACTGCTAACTACTACTACTACTACTAACTACGTTGCTTCTACTTTCTACTGTGATCCCCGGGTTTTTTTCCCCTAATTTACTTTCCCTTATTTCTTTTTCTGATTTAAAACCTGGGGTTATATAAAAATTTTGGGTTTATTAATTTTTAATCCCCCTTTGGAAGGGAAATAAATTCTTCCGTTAAAAATTTAAATTTGGGAAATTTTTGGAATTTTAAATTTAGAAAGGGGGAAAATTGGGTTTTTCCCAAACCCGGGTCCAAGCGGGTTTTTCCTTTTGGGGCTACCCCGGGGAAAAACACGTTTTTAATTTAATTTTTAAGGGGTTTTACGGAAAGTCGTGGGGTTTACTTTTTTAAGATCCCGGAGTAAGTCGGGAAATTTCCTGGGGGGGGGACGGGGGGGAATTTACCCCCCCAAAAAACAGGGGAATTTAGTCCCCCCTGGGGTTTTTGTAAAAAAAAAAAAGGGAAGGGCCTATTTTTTAACTCTTTTTGGGGTTTTTTTTTAACAAAAAAAATTTTTTTTCCGGGGTTGAAAAACTTAAGTACATTTAGGGTTTTTAATTTAGGGGAAGGGGGAAAGTTTTCAAATGAGCAAAAAAAAACCTTTTGGCCCCCAACCCCCGGGGGGATTTAAAATTCCTAGCCCCCTTAACCATTCTACTTTTACATACAAGAAAAACCCCAACCATAGATTTTTTTACAGGGGAAAAAAACCATGGGGAAAGGGGAAAAATTTGTGGGGGAGAAAAAATAAAAAAATTTTTTTCCCCAAAGGTTCCCCCCGCCCCTTTGGGGGGGAAAAAAACCCCCCCCTTATATTCCGCTTGAAAAATTCTTTTTCCCACTTACCTAGGAGAGGGGTAAAGAAACAAAAATCCCCCTTTTTTTAAAACGGGGGGGGGGGGGGGGGGAAAAGGCAAAACCACGGGTTTAAGTTTTTCCATATGAAAAAAAAAAAAGGGTATTTTGGGGCAAAACCCGAATAAAAAACCTTACCTGGGGGGACGGTGAAAAAAAACAAAAGGGGCCCCCTTCCCCGGGGGCCCCCCTTAAAGGGAGGATGGGGGATGGGCCAAAAAACCGGGGGGGGAATTTTAACGAGTTTTTTCCAAATTAATTTTCCCAAGCCCCTTCATCCCCCGAGGAAAAGGGGAAGGTTTTTTCAAAATTTTTTCTTTTTAAAAGCGGGAAAAAAGGCAAAAATTTCCCTACAAAAGGGGGGTACCTATAACAAAATTTCTCTAATTTGAGGGGAAGGGGAAAAATTTTATTCAAAAAAATATAATAAAAACGGGGGGGAAATTACTTAATCCAGCCCCGGCCCTTTTTCCCGAACACGCTTTTTAAACAGGGGGGTTTAGGGTTTTTTTTTGAAAGCGTGATAAAAATTTTTTGGGCCAAACTTTTAAATTTTAAACAAAGGGGGACAAATTTTAATTTTATGCTTTTAATATGGGGGAAAAAAAAAAACTATTTTTTCTTTTTTTTTAAGGGATGTTAAAGAATTTAAGGGGGGTGTTTTTTCGTTTTCCCCCCGGGGAAGGGAAAGGGGGGGGAAAAAAGAATTTTTTGGGACTAAAAAGTTTTTGGGGCAACCCGCAAAAATTAAATGTCTCCAAAATTTAAAACCTCGGGGGCCTCTGGCGTTTGGGGGGGGGGAGAAAGGGGGGGATGGAGGGGGGGAGAGGGGGGAAATGGCAAGGAGGGGAAGAGAGAGAGGAAAGTTTTCCCAAAAATTGAAAGGGTTTAAAAAATACGAGAAAGGGGGAAAAAATTTTTGGAAAGGGGCCTTATTCTAATAAAAAAAAACCCCCTTTTTTCCCCCTTTATTACTGGTTTTTAGAAAAAAACCTTATTTTTTCTAGACAAAACCCCGGGGGGTTATTGAAACCCTTTCCTTTCCTTTTTCATAGACATAAAAAAACTCGGAAAACTTTTGTGATTAAAAAATTTCCATCCCCCCCCAACCTTGGGAATTTTTTTGGGGAACTTACACAAACTATTTTATTTATTTACAAATTTTATTTTCCCTTCTAATTTACTATTTACTATTTACTACAAACTACTACTACTACTCCCTATTTTATTTACAAATTTATTTTATTTTACTGTTTTTTTATTTTTGGGCTTCAAAACTACTTTTTTAACAAATTTTACAAACACTACTTTTTAATTTTTTACTACCCCCAAAAATTTAACTACTAAAAAATTTAACCTTAATTTCCCCTTTAAAATTCGACCCTCCCCTTTCTCTTTTCTTTTCTTTTTTTTTTCACCACCCCCCAACCCCCAAAACCCCAAAAACAAAAACCGGGGACAGGTTTTCCGAAAAAAAATTGGTTTTTGGGGAAGGGGAAAACCAGGGGGAAACCCCCACTCAGGGTTTGGGGCCCCCACGGGTCTTTAAATTTTGGTTTCAAAAACGGGGAACCCCAACATAGGGGACAAAAAAAAAAAAACCGGGGCCCTTAAACCCCCAGGCCAATTTTTCCCAGCCCAAAATTTTCCGGGGTTACCAAAAATTGGTTCCTTTTTACCAAAAAATTTAAAAAAAAGGTTACAAAAAAAATAAAACCAAAAAATTTCTTTTTTAAAAAGGTCGAAAAGGGTTCCCCAAAAAAACGGGGGGGTTTTTTCTTAAAAAAATTTAAATTGGGGGCCTTTTTCCACAAAAAAGGGTTTGGGGAAAAGACCCAAAAAAAGGGGGGGGGGTTTCCCGGGGTTAAAATTAAAAATAATTTAAAGCCCTTTTATTTCCCACCCCCCACCAACCAAAACCACCCCCTTTTGTTCCCCTTCCACTATACATTAAAAATTTGTTTTTTAATTTTCCACACTTTTGGGTTTCTTTACCACCCCACCCCACCCCCCACCCCCAACCCCACTTTTTCTATTTTTAATAAAAATTTGTTGCTTCAAAATTTACTACTATTTATTTTTTAACTACTACAAATTTTTTGGCTTCAAACTACAAACCTTACTAACAAATACAAATATTTACAAACTTATTTACTCCTTTTAACAATTTTTGGGTTTCCCAAACTATTTTACTATTTACTACTTTTTTACTAAATTTTTTTTCAAACTAACAAAACTACTACAAAACCTTTTACTATTTATTTATTTAATTACTATATTTTTAAAACTATTTAAAATTTGTTGCTTTATTTCCCTACAAACATATTTTACTACTACAATTTTTTTTTCTACAACACAAATATTTACTGTTTTTCTATTTTAACTTTTTACACTACTACTACTATATTTTAAATTTTTACTTGGTTTTTTCTACTATTTTCTATTTTTTTTTAAATTTTTTGGTTATTTTTTTTGGTTTTTTTTTTTTTTTTAATTTTTTTTTTTTTTTTGGGAAACTACTACAATTTATTTACTATTTACTACTCCCAACTACTATTTCCCTTGGTTCTATTTTTATTTGTTTACTACTGGTTACTTTTTAAATTTGGTGGGGAAATTAAAATGTGGGTTGGGAAGGTTTTTAAAAAATTTTTTTTTTTAAAAATGGGGGGTTTTGGGTTTTGGCGTAGGGGCGTTTTTAAAAACCTTAAAACCCCCTTTAAACCCCCAAAAAACCGTAATTTTTTTATTGAAATTTTGGGGGCTCCCCATTGGGGGAGGGGAATTTTTTAATAAAAAATCAATCTAAAATTTTATAAAAAAATTGGGGAAAAGGTTTTTGGCGGTTTTGTGTGGGGGTTGTCCGTTTAAAAGGGTTTTTCCGCCCCAGTGGGGGGGGAAAACCCCCAATCATAGGGCCACAGTTTTTGGAAACCCATGTCAAAACCCGGGGGGAAGGTTTAAAAGGGCAAATTTTTGGGGGAAATTGAAAAGATTCACTTTTAAAAAAAATTAAAAAAAAAAAATTTAGAAAATTGGGGTTTGGGGATTTGTGAAAAAAAAAAAAAAATTTACAAAGAGATTTTTTGGGCTTTGGAAAAAAAGGAAAGATATTCAAAAGGGGGAACCCGAAAGGGGGACTGACGGACGGTTTTTTTTAATTTTCGGGTCCTATTACTTGGGGGCCCCTTATTATTTTTGGGGGGCCCCTTTTTCTTAAATTTTTTCCAAATTATTTCCCGGGGGGCCCCTATTTATTTTGGGGGCCAAAATTATTTCCCAGTCCTATTATTTCCCCCGGTTCCATTACTTCGGGTCCATTTAACCTTAAAGGTCCTATTACTTCATTTTTCCAGTTTTATTATTTTCAGTCCCTATTTTATTTCCCAGTCCTATTCTTCGGGGGTTTCCAAATTATTTTTTCATTTTCCCTAAAAAATTTCGGGGTTTCCTATTATTTTCATTTCCTATTCCCTTCATTTCCTATTCCCTTCCCCATTTTTCCTTTTACTTTTCGGGGTTCCCTTTTAAAACTTCAGTCCTTTTTTCCCTTCCCAGCCCTTTTTAAAATTTCCCATTTTCCTTTTTTAAACCTTCATTCCTTTTTTTATTTTCAGTTTATTTTTCCCTTTATTATTTCCCGGGTTCCAAATTAATTTTTGGGGGTTCCTATTATTTTCCGGGCCCCTTTTTTATTTTCGGGTCCTTTTTTAAACTTCGGGTTTTTTTTCCTTTTTATTTCCCCATTTTTCCTTTTAAATTTTTTAAAGCCCTTTTTACTTCTTTTTCCTATTACTTCATTTCCTTTATTATTTCCCATTTCCTATATTTTTCCCCGTCCAAATTATTTCCCCAAGCCCTTTTTTACTTCAGTTTTTTCCTTCCGGGTCCTTTTTTACTTCGCGGGGCCCCTACTTCCCTTTTAACTTAGTCCAAAATTTACTTTCGTCCTTTTTTAATTTTCAGCCCCCTTTTTACTTCGGGTTCCCTATTTTTCCGGGGTTCCTTTTAACTTCGCCCCTATTATTCGGGGTCCAAATTATTTTCAGTCCTTTTATTTAAAACTGGCCTATTTTTCCTTTTTATTTCCCGGGCCCCTTTTTTTTATTTTCATTCCTATTATTTTTCCTTTCCTTTTAAATTTTCCGGGGCCCTATTTTCCCTTTATTTTTCCCGCCCCTATTATTTCCCATTTTCCTTTTCCTTAAACTGGCCTACTTCCTTTTTACTTGGGTCTTCCTTTTTATTTTCCCGGGGTCCTTTTACTTCATTTCCTATTATTTCCCCAACCCGGGCCCTTTTTTTCCTTTTTATTTTTCCAAGGCCCTTATTTTTTCCCGGGGTCCTTTTTATTTTCCGGTTCCAAAATTTTATTTCCCGGGGTTCCTATTACTTCAGTCCTTTTTTATTTTCACGGGGGCCAAATTTTTCCTTTTTAACTTTCATTTTCCTATTTTTTCGGGGTCCTATTTTTTTCATTTCCCTATTACTTCATTTTCCTATTACTTCACCCCAAATTTACTTAAAGTTTTTATTACTTAAAGCCCCAAATTATTTTTCGGGGCCTTTTATTACTTAAAGGTTTTCCTTTATTATTTTCCGGGTCCTTTTTTTAATTTCCCCAGCCCCTTTTAAATTTTCAGTCCTATTACTTCAGTCCTATTACTTCAGTCCTATTACTTCAGTCCTATTACTTCAGTCCTATTACTTCATCAGTCCCTTTTAAACTTCAGTCCTCATTACTTCAGTTCCTTATTACTTCTCTCATATTACTTCAGTCCTATTACTTCACTAGCCTACTTCCTATTACTTCAGAGTTACTTTTGTCCTATTACTTCAGAGTTACTTCTCTCCTATTACTTCAGTCCTATTACTTCACTAGGTGGGCCAAAGACTCACCAAAAGCCCTCCGCAGGAGCTAGCCAAAAAGTCCGCCCGGAGGGCGGCTTTTCGGCTAGTAAGGAATATTTTATAGCTATGACCTGTTTAGTATCCTTGTCGACTAGCTAATTTAGTATATTAAGTTACTTTTCGTTATTTTATGGCTAACAACAGACGATTTTATATGGCAAAGGAAAGATCTGGGCTTGAAGGGGTTAAGATCCAGAAACATGGACCCAGCCTAGAGAGATCTTAAGAATGTTACTGGCTAATTTTCAATATATTTAAGAGTAAGACTTGTAGGAGTATGAATCGCTGACTTGTGAATATAGAATAATGCACCAATATATTATGTAGAATAGCACGTGCCCCCCCCCCCCCCAATAGCACGTGCCCCCCCCCCCAATAGCACGTGCCCCCCCAATATCACGTACCCCCCCAATAGCACGTGCCTCCCCCAATATCAGTACCCCCCAATAGCACGTGGTCCCCCCCAATAGCACGTGCCCCCCCCCCCCCCCAATATCACGTACCCCCCAATAGCACGTGGTCCCCCCCAATAGCACGTGACCCCCCCCCCCAATAGCACGTGTCCTCCAATAGCAGTGCCCCCCAATATCACGTACCCCCCAATAGCACGTGGTCCCCCCCAATAGCACGTCACCCCCCCCCCCCCCCCAATATCACGTACCCCCAATAGCACGTGGTCCCCCCCAATAGCACGTGCCCCCCCCCCCCCCCCCCACCCCCCCAATAGCACGTGTCCGTCCATAATACGTGCCCCTCCCCCCCAATTATCAGTACCAAATAGCACGTGGCCCCCAATAGAACCGTCCCCCCACCCCCCCAATACACGTGTCCTCCCAATAGTACGTGCCCCCCCCCCCCCCCAAAGCACGTCCCCCCCCCAACCCCCCCCCCCAATAGATGATAGATAGATAGGCCCCCCCCCCATGATGGGAACATAAGAACATAAAAAAAGAAAGGGAAAAGCTAAAAGAGGCCGTGGACCACACGGGGTTTAGGTTCCTTTTACTTAACACAAACCTAAAAATTCCCCCTTTTTCATTCCCCATCCACGAATTTACCCAAAACCCCTTTAAAACCCCAATAGACTCCGCATTGACCACCTGGACGACTGAGCCCGGGGCCAATCATTCACCCCCCTATTTGTAAAACCAGTTTCTCCCTATTTTTTTTTTAAATTTTCTACGCTTTTCCAGCTGAACCCCGGGTTACTTCCCCTTTACCCTGCTTACAAACCCTTAAGAATTTTTCCCTTTACATGGGCCTTTTAAACTAAAGCCACCCCAAATGCTAACAAACCCAATCCAGCCCTTTAAAACAACTGGGCATCATCGTAGCAAAGGAAATTTTTTGTAAATGATCCTCCCCACAATCCTTTAACGATTCTTTTTAATGAATTGGGAAGAAATCAAAACTCTAGAAAATTTTAATTTTTAAAATAAGTACACAAAGTTATCCCAACATTTTTCCAAACTCACATTATAACTTTCAAAGGGACTTAGTTTAACTTTACAGGTAAAGAATGATTGGTCAAAGGTAAAACAGGTCGGGGCCCGTGGGAAGGAAAAAAAAGGGGGAAAGGTTTAGTGTTTCGAAGCGGGTGGGGGTTTTCTTGAGTAATGCGGCCCCCTTTAAATTTCCCCTTTTTTTCCCCGGCTCGGGTTCAGGGGGTCCCGAGGGGGGGGGGGGCACACCACACACCCCAAACACACACACACACACACATCCCCACCCACCCCCAAAACCCACACACACACACAAAACACCACACACACTACACCCACACACACACACACAACAACCCCACACAAAACACACACACACACACAAAAACCCACACACAACCCCCACACCCCACAACACACACACCACACACACCCAACAACACACAAACACACACACACACACACAACTTGTTGAGGCTCATTTTTTCCATTTTCCCTTTTCCCCCCTAAAACCCAAGGGCTGAAAGGAGGAGGAGGAGGAGGAGGAGGAGGAGGAGGGGGAAAGGAGGAGGAGGAGGAGGAGGGGGAGGAGGAAAAAGGAGGAGGGGAGGAGGAGGAGGAGAAGGGGAGGGGAGGGACTAATGTTTGCGAGCTTAACGAAGATAAAACATGGGAAAGTGAAAGAAGAGAAGGGGGAGGAGGAGGGGGAGGGGGGAGGAGGAGGAGGAGGGGGGAGGGGGGAGGAGGGAGGGGGAAATTTATAAAAAAAAAAAAAAATATGGAAAAGAACTAAAAAAAAAAAAATTTGAAAAAGAGAAAATATATTGTTTTCTTGTCTGTCGTTTTGTCTGTCTGTCGTCTGTCGGTTCTGTCTGCTGTCTGTCGTCTGTCTTCTTTTGGGCTTTTTCCCTATTGCCGTTATCTGTCTTTTTCCCTATCCGCCTGTCGTGTCTGTTTTATGTTGTTTCCTACTGTTGTCTGCCCGTTGTCTGTTTCCCTTTTTCCCCGGGGTCTATCTGTCTTTTCCCCTTTTGTTGTCGTGTCGTATATGTCGGGTTTCCTATGTTGTCTGTCGTCGGGTCGTTTCCCTTTTCCCCCTGTCTATTGTTGTTTCCCTATTGCCCTGTTGTGTCTGTCTGTCGGTTGTTTCCCCTATTCCCCGTCTGTGTCTGTCTGTCTGTTGTCTGTCTGTCTGTTTTGTCTTTTTTCCCATTCCCCTGCTATCTGTCTTTTCCCCCTTTCGCCTTTTCTGTGTCGGGTTCTGTCTGTCTGTCTGTCTGTCTGTCTGTCTGTCGTTTCCCTTTTCGCCTTTGTCTTTTGTCTGTCTGTCGTTTTGTCTGTCTTTTGTCTTTTGGTCTGTCTGTTTTCCCCTTTCCCCCTTTTCACCCTGTCTTTTTCCCTTTTCGCCTGTCTGTGTCTGTTTTTGGGCGGTTTTCCCCTTTTCCCCGGTCTGGTCTTCTGTCTGTCGGGTCGTTCGTTTTTTTCCCTATTCCCCGGTCTATCGTCTGTTTCCTTTTCCTGATGTGTCTGTCTGTCTGCCCTGTTTCCCTATTCCCCCTGTCTGTGTTGTTGTCGTCGGGTTGTTTTCCTTTTCCCCTTTGTCTGTCTGTCTGTTTCCCTATTCCCCCTTTCTGTGTCTGTTTTGTCTGTCTTTTTTTTCGGGTCTGTCTATCTGTCGGGTTTCCCTATTCCCTGTTTTTCGGTTTTTTTTCCCTATTCCCCGTCTGTGTCTGTCGGTCGGGCTGTCTGTCTGTCTGTTTTCTTTTCCCCCTTTTAATTTTGTCTTTTTCCCTATTCCCCTGTCATCTGTCTGTTTCCCTATTGGGCCTTTTCTTGTGTCTGTCTGTCGTCTTTTTCCCCTATTCCCTGTCTTTTGTCTGTCGCCCTGTCTGTTTCCCTATTCGCCTGTCTGTGTCTGTCTGTCTGTCTGTTTCCCTATTCCCCTGTCTGTGTCTGTCTGTCTGTCTGTTTCCCTATTCGCCTGTCTGTGTCTGTCTTTATTGTCTGTTTTCCTTTTCCCCCTGTTATCTGTTTTTTTCCCCCTACCCCCCGGGTTATCTGTCTTTTTCCCCTTTTCCCCGTCTGTGTCTGTCGGGCTGTTCTTTTTTCCCTTTTCCCCGGTCGTGTCTGTCTGTCGTCTTTTTCCCCTATTCGCCTGTCTGTGTCGTCTGTCTGTTGTCGGTCTGTTATCTGTCGGTTTCCCTATTCCCCTGTCATCGTCTGTTTCCCTATGCCTGTCTATCTGTCTTTTTCCCCTACCCCCGGGTTGCTGTCTGTTTTCCTATTCCCCGTCTATCTGTCTTTTTCCCCCAATTCGCCTGTTTTTGGGTCTGTTTCCCACCCCCCGTCTATCTGTCGGGTTTCCTTTTCCCCCTGTCGTCTTTTTCTGTTTCCCTATTCGCCTGTCTGTGTCTGTCTATCTGTCTTTTTCCCCCTTTTCCCCTTTGGCTGTCTGCCCTTTTTCCCCTTTTCCCCCTTTTCATCTGTCGGTTTCCTTTTCCCCTTTGTCGGTGTCTTTTAAATCTGTCTTTTCCCTTTCCCCCTTTTCTACTGTCTTTTTCCCCTTTTCGCCTGTCGTGTTGTCATCTGTCTTTTTTCCCTTTCCCCTGTCTATCGTCTGTTTCCCCTTATTCGCTGTCGTGTTGTCTGTCTGTCTGTTTCCCTTTTTCCCCCGTCTATCTGTCTTTTTCCCCTTTTCGCCTGTCTGTTTTCTGTCTGTCTGTCTGTTCCCTTTTCCCCCTGCCTATCGTCGTTTCCCTTTCCCCCTGTCTGTCTTTTCGTCTGTCTGTCTGTCGTCTTTTTCCCCCTTTTTCCCGTCTATCTGTCTTTTTTCCTTCCCCCCCTGTCGGGTTTTTGGTCGGTCTGTTTCTGTCTTTTTCCCTTTTCCTGTCTATTGTTTTTTCCCCTTTTCCCCTTTTCTTGTCGTCTATCTGTCTTTTTCCCTTTTCCCCCGTCTGTGTCTTTGGGTCTTTTTCCCCCTTTTCCCCCGTCTTTTCTGTCTTTTTTCCCCTATTCCCCCTGTCTGTTTTCTGTTTTGTTTTTTTCCCAAAAACTTCTGTCTGTCTTGTCTTTCTGTTTCCCTTTTTCCCCTGTCTATCTGGCTGTTTCCCTTTTCGTTTTTGCCCGGGTGTCGTTGTCTGTCTGTCTGTCGTCTGCTTTTTTTCCTATTCCCCGGCCCTATCTGTCTTTTTCCCCTTTTTTGCCTGTCTGTGTCTGTCGGGCGTTTTGTCTGTCGTCTGTCTGTTGTCTGTTGTTTCCCTATTCCCCTGCCCTGGGTCTGTCTGCTGTCTTTCTGTCTGTCGGGTCTGCTGTCTGTGTTTCCCTTTTCCCCCCTGCCCTATCTGTCTGTTTCCCTATTGGGCCGGGTTCTGTGTCTGTCTGTCGGTTGTTTCCCTATTCCCCTTTTCGGGGTCTGTCTGTCTGTCGGGCCTGTCGTCTTTTTTTCCTTTCCCCCCTGTCTATCTGTCTTTTTCCCTATTCCCCGTCTGTGTCTGTTGTCTGTTTTTTTCCCTATTCGCCTGCCCTGGGGTCTGTCTGTCTGTCTGTCGTCTGTCTGTCGGGTTTTCCTTTTCCCCCTGTCTGTCGGTCTGTTTCCCATTCCCCCTGCTTTTCTGTCGTTGTCTGTCTGTCTGTCATTTTCTGTTGTTTCCCTTTCCCCTGTCTATCTGTCTGTTTTTCCTATTGGGCCCTGTTTTGTCTGTCTGTGGGTCTGTCCTGTCGTTTTCCTATTCCCCTGTCTATCTGTTCTTTTTCCCCTTTATTCCCTGAAATCTGTCTTTTTCCCCTATTCGCTGCTGGGCCCGGGTCTGTCTGTCGTTTCCCTTTTCCCCTGTTTTTGTCTGTCTGTCGGTCTTTTTCCCCTTTTTCCCTTGTCTGTGTCTGTCTGTCTGTCTGTTTCCCTATTCCCGGGTCTGGGGCTGTCGGGTCGTCTGTTTCCTATCGCCTGTCTGTTTTCGTTGTCTTTTTCTGTCTTTTTTTCCTACCCCCCTGCTATCTGTCTGTTTCCCTACCCCCCTGTCTATCGGGCTTTTTCCCTTTTCGCCTGTCTGGGTTTTTTGTCTGTTTGTTTTCCCTTTTCCCCTTTTCTTTTGTCTGTTGTCTGTCTGTTCCTATTCGCCTGTCTTTGCCTGTCTGGGGGGCTGTCTGTCTGTCTATCTTTTTCTTTTTTCCTATTGCCTGTCTATCTGTCTGTTTTCCTATTCCCTGTTGTCTGTCTTTCCCTATTCCCCTGTTTTGTCGTCTGTTTTCCCCTTTTCCCCGTCATTTCTTTTTTTCCTATTCCCCTGTCTGTGTCGTCTGTCTGTTTTTTCCCCTATTCCCCTTTTTCTATCTGTCTTTTTTCCCTATTCCCTGTCTATCTGTCTTTTTTCCCTATTCGCCGGGTCTGGTCTGTCTGTCTGTCTGTTTCCCTTTCCCCTGTCTGCCCTGTCTGTCTGTCTGTTGTCTGTCTGTTTCCCTATTCCCCTTTTCTATCTTTTGGGTTTTCCCTTTTCGCCTGGGGGGTTGTCTGTTTGTCTGTCTTTTTCCCTATTCCCCTGTCTATCTGTCGGTTTTCCCATTCCCCTGTCTGTGTCGTCTGTTCTGCCCGGGCTGTCTTTTTCCCCCTTTTCCCCTTTGTCTATCGGTCTGTTTTCCCTATTCCCCTGTCTTTTGTTTTTGTCTGTCTGCTTCCCTTTTCCCCCGTCTATCTGTCTTTTTCCCCTTTTTTCCCCTGGTCTGTGTCTGTCTATCTGTCGGGGTTTCCCTTTTTCCCCTGTCACCCTTTTGGTTTCCCTATTCGCCTTTTAATCGGTCTTTTTCCATTCCCCTGCTATCTGTCTGTTGCCCTATTCGCCGGTACTTTTGTCTGTCTTTTGTCTGTTTCCCTTTTCCCCCTGTCTTCTTTTCGGGTTTCCCTATTCCCCTGTCTATCGCTTTTTCCCCCTATTCGCCTGTCTGTGTTGTCTGTCGGTCTTTTTCCCTTTTCCCCCTGTCTATCTGTCTTGCTGTCTGTCTTTTTCTGTTCTGTCTGTTTTTTCCCTATTCCCCTGTCTACTGCCCTTTTTCCCTTTTTCCCCTGTCTGGTCTGTCTGTTTTGTCTGTTTCCCTATTCCCTGTCTATCTGTCGTTTCCCTTTTCCCCCCTGTTGTCTGTTGTCTGTCTGTCTGTCTGCGTTTCCCTTTTCCCCCCGGTCTACCCCGTCGTTTCCTTTTCCCCCTGTCTGTGTCTGTCTGTCTGTCTGTCTGTCTTTTTTCCCTATTCCCCGTTATCTGTTTTTTTTCCCCCTATTCGCTGTCGTGTCTGTCTTTTTTGTTTTTCCTTTTTCCCCTGTCTATCTGTCTTTTTCCCATTTTCCCCGGGTCTATCTTTCTGTTTCCCTTTGCCTGTCTATCGTCTTTTTCCCCTATTCGTTTTGGTCTACTCTCTTTTTCCCCCTATTCCCCTTTTCTATCTGTTGTTTCCCTTTTTCGCCTGTCTGTGTCGTCTATCTGTCGTTTCCCTTTTTCCCCTGTCTATCTGTTTTTTCCCCTTATTCGCCTGTCTGTCTTTTCTGTCTGTCTTTTCGGGTCGGGTTTTCCCTATTCGCCTGTCATCTGTTGTTTCCCTTTCCCCCTGTCTTTTGGTTTTTTTTCCCTATTGCCTGTCTGTGTCTGTCTGTCTGCGGTTTCCCTTTCCCCTTTTAATCTTTCTGTTTCCCTACCCCCCCCTGTCTGTGTCTGTCTATCGTCTTTTTTCCCTTTTCCCCCGGGTTATCTGTCTTTTTCCCCTTTTCCCCGTCTACTGTTTTTTCCCCTTTTCCCCCCTGTCTGGTCGTCTGTCTGTCTGTTTCCCTATTCCCGTCTGTGTCTGTCCTGTTGTCTTTTCCCTATTCGCCTGTCTTTTGTCTGTCTACCCTTTTGTTTTCCTTTTCCCCCTGTCTATCTGTCTGTTTCCCTATTCCCCTGTCTATCTGTCTGTTTCCCTATTCGCCTGTCTGTGTCTGTCTGTCTGTCTGTTTCCCTATTCCCCTGTCTTTCGTCTTTCCCTTTTCGGCCCTGTCTTTGTCTGTTGTCTGTCGTTTCCCTATTCGCCTGTCTGGGGTTTTGTCTGTTGTTTTTTTTCCTTTTCCCCCTTGTCTATCGGGTTTTTTCCCAATTCGCCTGTTTTGGTCGTATAGTCTTTTTCCCTAGGGTTTTGTCTGTCTGTGGGTCTGTCTTTTGTCTTTTTGGGTTTTCCCTTTTCCTCTGTCTATCGTCTTTTTCCCTATTCCCCCGGGCCTGGGTCTTTTGTCTGTTTTTTTCCCCCTATTCGGTCTGTGTCTGTCTGTCTGTCTGTTTTTGTCTGTTGTCTGTCTATCTTTTCTTTTTCCCTATTTCCCCCTGTCTACCCTGTCGGTTTCCCTTTATTGCCGTCGGGTCTGTCGGGCTTTTCGGTCTGTATGTCTTTTCTGTCTTTTTTCCCTATTCCCCTGTCTATCTGTCTTTTTCCCCCTTTTCCCCTGTTTTGGGTCGGGCGTTGTCTGTCTGTTTTGGCTGTCTGTCTTTTTTTTCCTTTTCCCCGTCTATCGTCGTTTCCCTACCCCGCCTGTCTGTTTTGGCTTTTCGTCTGTTTCCCTTTTTCCCCGGTCTTCTGTCTTTCCTATTCCCCTGTCTATCTGTCTTTCCCTATTGCCGTCTGTGCCCTGTCTGTCTTTTCTGTTTCCCATTCCCCGGTTATCTGTCTTTTTCCCCTTTTTCCCCTGTCTGTGTCTGTTGTCTGTCTGTCCTGTCTGTCTGTCTGTCTTTTTCCCTATTCCCCTGCTATCTTTTCTGTTTCCCTATTCGCCTTTTCTGTTTTCGTCTGTCGTCGTCTGTCTTTTTTTTTGCCCTTTTCCCCTGTTATCTGTCTTTTTCCCTATTCGCCTGTCTGTGTCGGGTCTGCTGTTTTTTCCCCTTTTCCCCCTTGTGTCTGTTTTCTTTGCTTTTTCCCCTATTCGCCTGTCTGTGTCGTCTGTTGTTTTGTCGTCTGTCAAATCTGTCTTTTTCCCCTATTGCCTGCCCTATCGGCCCTTTTTTCCATTCCCCTGCCCCTGTCTGTCTTTTTCCCCTATTCCCCTTTTCTGTCTTTTGGGTTTCCCTTTTCCCCCTGTCTATCGTCTTTTTTCCCTATTCCCCCTGTCTGGTTTTGGTTTTGCTGTTTCCCTTTTCCCCTGTTATCTGTCTTTTCCCCCTTTTCCCCCTGTCTATCTGTCTTTTTCCCCTTTTCCCCCCTGTTGGTGTCTGTCGGGCGGGGTCGTTTCCCTTTTCCCCCTGTCTGTCGTCTGTCTGTCTTTTTCCCTTTTTCCCCTGGTCAAATCTGTCTGTTTCCCTATTGCCTGTTTTTGGGGTTTTGTCTTTTCTTTTTCCCCCTATTCCCCCGGTCATCGGGCTGTTTCCCTTTTCCCCCTGTCTGTGTTGTCTGTCGGGTCTGTCTGTCTTTTTCCCCTATTCCCGTCTATCGCCCTTTTTCCCCTTTCCCCCTGTTGGTCTGTCTGTCGTTTTTTCCCTATTCCCCTGTTTTAATCGGTCTGTTTCCCTTTTTCCCGCTTTCTGGTTGTCTGTTTTTTTTTCCCCTTTTCCCCCTTGTCATCTTCGTTTCCTTTTTCCCCCTGTCTGTCTGTTTTTTCCCCCTATCCCCTGTCATCTGTCTTTTTTCCATTCCCCTGTCGTGTCTGTCTGTCTGTCGGTTGTCTGTTTCCCTATTCCCTGTCTATTTTTGGTTTCCCTATTGCCGGTTGTGTCTGTCTATCGGGTTTTTCCCCTTTTCCCCTGTCTATCTGTCTTTTTCCCTATTCCCCTGTCTGTGTCTGTCATCTGTCTGTTTCCCTTTCCCCTGTCATCTGTCTTTTTCCCTATTGCCTGTCTGGTTTTGTTTTGTCTGCCCTGTCTTTTTCCCCTTTCCCCCCCTTTCATCTGTCTGTTTCCCTTTTCCCTGTCGTGTCGTCTTTTCTGTCTTTTTCCCTTTTTCCCCTGCTGTGTCTGTCTGTCTGTCTTTTTTCCCTATTCGCCGTCTTTTTCTTTTGTCTGGTTTTTCCCCTTTATTCCCTGTTGTTGTCTGTCGGGTCGTTATCGGTCGGGTTTCCCTTTTCCCCCCGGTCTATCTTCTGTTTCCCTATTCCCCCTGTCTTTTTGTCTGTTGTCTGTGTTCCCTACCCCCTTGTCTATCGTCTGTTTCCCTATTCCCCTGTTTTTTTGGTCTGTCTGTCTGTCGTCTGTCTGTCTGTTTCCCTCTTCCCCTGTCTATCTGTCTTTTTCCCTTTTTCCCCTGGCTTTTGTCTGTTTTTTTTGTTTTTGTTTTTTTTCCCTTTTTCCCTTTTTCCCTTTTTTATGTCGGGTTTTCCCTATTCCCCTGTCTTTGTCGGGTTCCTTTTCCCCTGTTCTGTTTTTCCCTTTTTCCCCCTGTCTATTGTTTTTTCCCTTTTCCCCTGTCTATCTGTCTGTTTCCCTATTCCCCTGTCTATCTGTCTTTTCTATTCGCCTGTCTGGTCTGTCTTCGGCTTTTTTCCCTACCCCCTGTCTTTCGTTTCGGGTTTCCCAATTTCCCCGGGTTCTTCATCTTTTTTTTTTCCTATTCCCCTTTCTGTTTTTCCCCTTATTTTTTACTGTCTTTTTTCCCTTTTTCCCTGTCGTGTTTTTTTTTTTTTGGGGGGGGGCCGGTTTTTTCTGTCTTCTGTTTTTTTCCCTTTTTCCCCCTTTGTCTTCGCCCTTTTTCCCCTTTTCCCCGGGTTCGTTTTTCTGTCTTTTTCCCCTATTCCCCTTTGTTTTGGTCTGTCGGGTCTGTCTTTTCCCTTTTCCCCCTGTTGTCTGTCTTTTTCCCTTTTTCCCTGTCTTTGTGTCTGTTGTCTGTTTCCCTATTCGCCTGTCGGTTTTTTCCCTTTCCTGTCTTCTGTTTTTCCTTTCCCTGTCTTCGGGCCCTTTTTCCCCTATTCGCCTGTCGGGGTCGTTTGTCTGTTTCCCTATTCCCCTGTCTTTGTTTTTTTTCCCTTTTTCCCCTTTTCTTCTTTTTCTTTTTCCTTTTCCCCTGCCTACTGTTTTTTCCCCTATTCGCCTGTCTTTTGTTTGTCTGTCTGTCTGTTTTCCCCTTTTCCCCTGTCTACCCCTGTCTGTTTCCCTATTCCCCTTTTCTTCTGTTGTTTTCCCTTTTCCCCCGGGTCTTTTGTCCGTTTTCCCTATTCCCCTGTTCTGGTTGTTTGTCTGTTCTGTCTGTCTTTTTTCCCTTCCCCTGTCTTTGCTGTTTCCTATTCCCCTGTTTCTGTCTGTTTTCCCTTTTCCCCCTGTCTATCTTTCTTTTTCCCTATTGCCGTCGTGTTGTCTTTTTTTCTGTTTTTTTTTCCCTTTTCCCCTGTTATCTGTCTTTTTCCCTTTGCCTGTCTTTTCTGTCTGTTTTCCCTTTTCCCCTGTCTATCGGGTTCTGTTTCCCTATTCCCCTGTCTGTGTCGTGGCCCTTTTTGGTCGGTTGCCCTTTCCCTGTCTATCTGTCTTTTTTCCCTTTTCCCCTGTCTGTGTCTGTTTTTCTGTCTGTTTCTGTTTCCCTATTCCCCTGTCTATCTGTCTTTTTTCCCTATTGGGCCGTCTGTGTCTGTTTCTGTCTGTTTCCCTTAACCCTTCTATCTGTTTTTTTCCCTATTGCCTGTCTGGTTTTTTTGGTTTTGTCTTTTTCCCTTTGATTGTTCTGTCTTTTTTTTTCCCTATTCCCCTGTCTATCTGTTTTTTCCTTTTCCCTGTCTTTTGTCTGTCTGTTTTGTCTGTCGTTTCCCCTTTTCCCGTCTATCTTTTGTTTCCCTATTCCCTTCTGTGCGCCTTCTGTTGTTTCCAAAATTCCCGTCTATCTGTCGGGTTTCCCCATTTTTCGCCTGTCTTTTTTCTTTTTTTTTCCCTTTTCCCCTGTTTGTCTTTTCCCTTATCGCGTTTTACCCCTGTCTATCTGTCTGTTTCCTTTCCCCTTTCTACTGTTTTCCCTATTCGCCTGTTTTTCCTGTTTTTGTCTTTTTCCCGTCTTTTCTGTCTGATTTTCCCTTTTCCCCTGCTATTTCTTTTTTCCCCTTTTCCCTGTCTGTGTCTGTCTGTCTGTTTTTTTGGTTTTTCCCCTATTCCCCTGTTATCTGTCTTTTTCCCCTTTTCCCCCCCCCCCTTTTTTTTTTTTTTTTTTTTTTTTTTTTTTTTTTTTTATTTTTTTTTTCCCCATTGTTTTTTTTTTTCCCCCCCCCCCCCCCCCCCCTTTTTTTTTTTTTTTTTTTTTTTTTTTTTTTTTCCCCCCCCCCTTTTTTTTTTTTTTTTCCACCCCCTTTTTCTTTCTTTTTTTTTTTTCCTTTTTTTTTTTTTTTTTTTTTTTTTTTTTTTTTTTTTTTTTTTTTCCCCCCCCCCCTGTCTACCCGCCCTTTCCCTATTCGCCTGTCTGTGTCTGTCTGTTTTGTCTGTTTCCCTTTTCCCCGGGTCTGTGTCTGTCTGTCTGTCTTTTTCCCCCTTTTGCCTGTTGTGTCTGTCTATCTGTTGTTTTCCTTTTTCCCCTGTTATCTGTCTTTTTCCCCCTTTTCCCCCTTTTCTATCGTTGTTTCCCTATTCCCCGTCTGGGGCCCTTCTGTCTGTCTGTTTTCCCTTTATTCCCTGTCGTCTTTTTGTTTCCTATTCGCCTGTCTGTGTCTCTCTGTCCGGGCGGTTTCCCTATTCGCCTGCCCTGTGTCTGTCGGGCTGTCTGTTTTCCTATTCCACTTTCTATTGGGGGTTTCCCTATTCCCCGTTTGTGTTGTATATGCTTTTTTCCCTACTTTTCTGTTGTTTTGTCTGTCGGGTCTGTCTTTTCTGTCTGTTTCCCAATTTTCCCCCCTGTCTATCTGTCTTTTTCCCTTTTCCCCTTTGTCTGTGCTGTCGGGCTGTTTTTCCCTTTTCCCCCTGCCTTTTGTCTTTTTCCCAAATTCCCCCTGTTGTGTTTTGTCGTCGTCTGTTTCCCTTTTCCCCCTGTCTATCTGTCGTTTCCCATTCACCTGTTGTGTCTGTCGTCTGTCGGGCTGTCTGTCTGTCTGTTTGTTTTCCTTTTTCCAAACCTGTTACTGTTTTTTCCCCCTTTTCCCCGTCTGGTCTTTTCTTTCTGTTCTTTCTGTCTGTTTTCTGTCTGTTTTCCATTCCCCAGGTCTATCTGTTTTTTCCCCCTTTCGCCTTTTCTGTGTCGGTCTGCCCTGCTTGTCTGTCGGGTCGGGTCTGTTTTGTTTTTTCCTATTCCCCGTCATTGTCTTTTTCCCCTTTCCCCGGCCCTGTGTCTTGTTTTTTCCCCTTATTGCCTGTCTGTGTCGGGTCTGTCTGTCTTTTTTCCCTATTCGCCGTCTGTGCTGTCTGTCTGTCTGTCTGTCTGTCTGTCTTTTCTGTCTTTTTCCCCCTTTTCCCCTGTCATCGTTGTTTCCCTATTCCCCTGTCGGGTCTGTATTTTTTCTTTTTCCTATGCTGTCTTTTCTGTCTTTTTCCCCTTTTCCCCTGTTTGGGTCTGTATTTTTCTTTTTTCCCAAAAGGTCTGTCTGTTTTGTCTGCTGTTTCCCTTTTCCCCTTTTGTGTCTGTTGTCGGTCGGTCTGTCTTTTTCCCATTCCCCTTTTATCGGGTCGGGGTTTCCCCCCCCCCTTTTTTTTTTCCCCGGAATGTTTTGTCTGTTTTGTTTTGTCTGTCGGGTCGTCTGCCCTTTTCGGGTTTCCCTACCCCCTTGTCTATCGGGCTGTTTCCCTTTTCCCCATCTGTGTTTGTCTGTTTTGTCTGTCTGCCCTTTTTTTCCCTTTTCCCTGTCATTGTCTTTTTCCCTATTCGCCGTCTGGTCTGGGGTCGTCTGCTGTTTTGTTTCCCTTTTCCCCCTGTCTTTTCTTTTCTTTTTCCCCTATTCGCCTTTTCTGGGGTTGTTGCTGTCTGTTTCCCATTCCCCTGTCTATCGGTCTTTTCCCCTTTTCCCCTGTCTGGTCGTCTTCTGTCGTTTCCCTATTCCCCTGTCTATCTGGGGGGTTTCCCTATTCGCCTGTCTGGTCTGTCGGTCTTTTCTTTTTCCCCTTTTCCCCCTTTTAAAATCGTTTGTTTCCCTATTCCCCTTTGTCTGTTCGGGTCTGTCTGTTTTGCTTTTCTTTTTTCCCATTCCCTGTTTTATCTGCTTTTTCCCCTATTCGCCTGTTGTTTTGTCTGTCTGTCGTTTCCCTATTCCCCCTGTCTGTTTTCTGTCTGTCTGTCTTTTTTCCCCTTTCCCCTGTTGTTCTTCGGTCTGTCTTTTTCCCTATTCGTTTTGTTGTGTCGTCGGGGTCGGTCTGTTTCCCTTTTCCCCCTTACTATCTGTCTTTTTCCCCTATTCGCCGTCTGTTTTGTCTGTCTGTCGCCGGGCTTTTTCCTGTCTGTCTGTCTGTTTCCCTATTCGCCGGGTTCTGCTTTTCTTTTTCCCTTTTTATGTCTGTCTGTCTGAAATTATATATATTTTATATAATATAAAAATTATATATATATATAAAATATATTTTATATATATTATATATAATATAATATATAATAAAATTAAAATTAAAATATTATTATATTAATAAATATATATAAAATAATTTTTTTTTTTACACGCAAAGGACGGGCCCAAAAGGGCACAAAAAAAAAGGGGTTTAAAAAAAAGGGCCCGGGAGTTCCCCAGTCCCTATAAAGAAGACAGTAAGAGAATAAAAAAAAAAAAGAGGGGGGACCCCAATTTAGTTCGGGAGTTGTCTTGTTACTCTTCTTTGAAAAGTTTTAAAGAAAGGGAAAAAGTAAAAAAAAAATAGAAAAGGAAGAGAGTCCCAGATTTTTTAACCCAGTGAAAGGATGAAAGGGGTAAAGTTATTTGATTAACTTGCATTAGGAAGATGGACAGAATAGGGATGAAAATTTGAGTAAAAAAAGGGGGGGGCCCCGCGAGGCCGGGGGGGGGGGGAAGGATCCCGTTAGAAATTTCAGAAGAGCAGGGGGAAGCGGGGAAAATAACGGTAGAAAAAGGGGCAAGAGAAGCAACATTGCGGCGGTGATTTAAAGATTGAAGACAGTCAGTCAGAGGAGAGGAGTTGATGAGACGAAAAGCTTTTGACTCAACCCTGTTTAGGAGAGCTGTATGAGTGGATCCTCCCCAAACATGTGAGACATACTCCATACATGGGCGGATAAGGCCCCTGTAGAGAGCAAGCAATTTGGGAGGGAGAAAAAAAAAGGACGCAGACGCCACAGGACACCTAACTTCTTAAAAGCTGTTTTATGTCTGTCTCAATTCAGCCTTTCTCCTAATAAGGTTTCTTCCCACTATTTGTCTGTCTGTCAGTCTGTCCCGCTCCCTGTCTGCCTGTCTGCCTGTCTGTCTAGCTGTCTACAAACACGTCACCTAAATTGCAACTTCGCCTCCTTGACAGATATTGAGAGAGAGAGAGAGAGAGAGAGAGAGAGAGAGAGAGAGAGAGAGAGAGAGAGAGAGAGAGAGAGGAAAAGAGAGAAAAGAGAGAAGAAGAGAGAGAGAGAGAGAGAGAGAGAGAGGCAGTTAAAGAGCCATCGTCTTAAAATGAGTGGCATATCTCCTCCTCCTCCTCCTCCTTCTCCTTCGCCTCTTCCTCCTTCTCCTCCTTCTCCTCCTCCTCCTTTCTACCTCCTCCTCCTCCTCCTTTCTACCTCCTTCTCCTCCTCCTCCTTCTCCTACGCCTCTTCCCCCTCTTCCTCCTTCTCCTACGCCTCTTCCTCCTTCTCCTCCCCCTCTTCCTCCTTCTCCTCCCGCTCTTCCTCCTCCTCCTCCTCCTACTCTCACTAATGTACAAGTTTAAATAACATCCCAACAGGTACTCAAGGCTGTCAAAAGTTTCAAAAAGTTTCGCCATCATATAGGCGTAGTTAGGCCTATGTTATGTTATGTTATGCTATTCTTAGTTAAGGGTTACACGTAACCTTGGGCGAAATGACTCCATAGTGTAGGCGAAATGACTCCATTGTGTGGGCGAATTGACTCCATAGTGTGGGCGAATTGACTCCATGGTGTGGGCGAATTGACTCCATTGTGTGGGTGAATTGACTCCATTGTGTGGGCGAATTGACTCCATTGTGTGGGCGAATTGACTCCATAGTGTGGGCGAATTGACTCCATAGTGTGGGCGAATTGACTCCATGGTGTGGCGAAATGGCATGTGGGCGAAATGACCGGATACCGTTTTCAAGATGTAGATACGACCATTTGCAGTATTTATTTCCCTACAACAGCCGTCAGGAGGTTATAGTGAGGTTAGGTTAGTAATCTTAAGGGGTTATAGTGAGGTTAGGTAACTTTTAGGGGGTTATAGTGAGGTTAGGTTAGTTACTTTTAAGGGTTATAGTGAGTTTACGTTAGTAACTTTTAAGAGGCTATAGTGAGGTTAGGTTAGTTACTTTTAAGGGGTTATGGTGAGGTTAGGTAACTTTTAGGGGTTATAAGGAGGTCAGAATTACTGAATTTCCTATGTATTACTAGATAGATAGATAGAGAGAGAGAGAGAGAGAGAGAGAGAGAGAGAGAGAGAGAGAGAGAGAGAGAGAGAGAGATGAGAGAGAGAGAGGAGAGGGAGAGGAAGAGAGAGAGAGAGAGAGAGAGATGAGAGAGAAGAGAGAGAGAGAGAGAGAGAGAGAGAGAGAGAGGATTATTCACACTCATCATAATATTCAGTTTCCAATCCACTTTTACAATCTTATCAACAAACGGTAGTGTGTGTGTGTGTGTGTGTGTGTGTGTGTGTGTGTTGTGTGTGTGTGGTGTGTGTGTGTGTGTGTGTGTGTGTGTGTGTGTGTGTGTGTGTGTGGAAGGAGAAAGTGAAATAGAAATAAAAAACTAAAGCAAAAAAATAAATATAACGAAAGGATACAGAGAGAGAGAGAGAGAGAGAGAGAGAGAGAGAGAGAGAGAGAGAGAGAGAGAGAGAGAGAGAGAGAGGGAGAGAGAGAGAGGGGAGAGAGAGAGAGGGGGGGGGAGAAGAGTACATACAAAGGTGGAAACGTGAGGGCACTAAAGAGATAGTAGAAGAGAGGCGCTCGTGTGAAAGGCCATGGCACAAAGGGCGTGGCTTGCGGGGGGGGGGGAGATGGGGGGCGTGGGCGTGGTGGGGGGCGTGGTAGGGGGGGGAGGAGGGGAGGGGGGCCATAAGAGAGGAGGAGGAAGAGAAGGAGGAATGCACAGAAGAATGGGAAGAAGAACTGTTGATGTAGAGCAAGTAGAGATGGGAAGAGGAGGAAGAGGAGGGAGGAGGACGAGGAGGAGGAGGACGAGGAGGAGGACGAGGAGGAGGAGAGGAGGAGGAGGAGGACGAGGAGGAGGACGAGGAGGACGAGGAGGAGGAGGAGGAGGAGGAGGAGGAGGAGAAGGTCATTATGGAATAGCAACAGTACTGGAACAACCACACACACACACACACACACACACACACACACTCCCGGGAATACGGTGCCACAAACCACTGTTTTCTCATTAATTGTCGATTCATTAAGGAAATGTTATAGAGTAGACTCCCCCTTATCAAGACCGAGGAATTAGAATATCAAAGCCAATATAATGTCAGATTGGCGATAACGCTTGGCTAATGGCTGGCTGTCTGGGTGTCTGGCTGCCCGATGTAAACAACCCTTATTTCACTCTTTATCCCCTGACTCTACAGACCTACTGTGCCTTACATAGACAATGATACACACGTACTTACTCTTGCTGGCCACCTGACATCCATGGTCACCGTGATGTAAGGCAGAAATAGGGAAGAAATAAAGGCCTCCTAACAAGGTTGGCTGGCTAACCCAAACACGAACTTAACTTGGGACTGTGACACACGCATGTTAACCTATGGAAAAAATACTACAAGCATATTGGTTTAATCATCTAAGATAAATATTGCCTTAAACCCATGAATTATTATTATTTTTTTTTTTTGCGGAAAACTAGCGTTGACTTGACAGACGTTGACAACCAGCCTTCATACAAATAGCCTATTAACACGCTTCACTAAGTACATTATCTATATGGAAATATCAGACATGAACCAGACAAACACGTAAAGCCTTATAAACCTGAAATTGGTGGGATAATTATCAAAATATGCAGAGTTGGAAGGGGTTGCCACAACGCGTATATTTCTTCACATTTTTATCGAGTTTTTAAATAGCACATTAAGAATGGGGAAACGTATATCAAAATTCATACTATGAAATGCCGTTTCTAAAAAGGTAATCAGATACAAGATTGAAGCCGTAATAAAAAGTTTCTTTTCTGAAATGGTTTAAGGCCACGTAAGAAAGTGATGACGTCACAGGGACAACAACAAGGGTACTTTCTGCTATACAGATATCATGACAGCGTGACTAACGGCTTAATGGAATGAACAAACCCTCCAATAAATAAAGAAACGTCATAAGAGCTCCGCAAATCATAGTTCAAAGGGCAAGTGAAGAAAATAAATGTTATTGTTTTATGGTCCCGTTACTACGGTGCCACAAACCACTGTTTTCTTATTAATTATCGATTTATTAAGGAAATGTTATAGAGTAGACCCCCCTTATCAAGACCGAGGAATTAGAATATCAAAGCCAATATAATGTCAGATTGGCGATAACGCTTGGCTAATGCCTGGCTGTGGGAATGTCTGGCTGCCCGATGTAAACAACCCCTCGGACAGTCGAGGGCGAGCCAGTGAGGGGCAGGACGTGTGTGCAGGCAGGGTGGAGGAGGAAGAGGATGTTTTTTGCCAAACAACGCTTTATTTTGTTGCTTTTCTTCATATTTCTGCAGCATAAGTTCAGTAGAGAGAGAAAGGGAGGGAGTGGAAGAGAGAGTGAGAGGAATGAGTGGGGGGTTTGGCCTTCTAGGGGGTTACCCCAAACTCTGAAATTCTTTGCCCCCCAGATCAAGTCAGAGGCCAAAATAAAAAATTTAAACCACCCTTTTTTTAACCCTTTGAGACCCGGAACGAAATTTCCCCCATCGTAATATGACTACATTAGGGATTTTTAGTGAATATAAGCAACTTTTTTTAGCTATGCCCAAAACTACTTAAAACGGGACTTCCCCCACCTTTGTCCCCCCCAAACCCGCCCATGACCAGTGGACCCAAATTTTTGGGCGTTTCCTGCCTTTTTTTAAGAACATCCCCCCTTTTTCCCCTTCCAAAAGGTTTATCAGTAATATGAATCCGTTATCTTGGGTTGTTTGTTCTATAATATTATCAAAAAAAAGGAAAATTTTAAACCATTTTCCCCCAACCAACGTTTTTTTGAGGGGGCCTTTAAAGTTTTTTGGTTGTTTTAAATTTTTTTGGAATGAATCTGCAAAACCTTTTTTCTGTCGCAATTATTTTTAAATTTTTGATTTTTTTAGGTAGGTTTTAGTTAGGTTTTTTTTTTTTTGTTTTAGTTGGGTTTAAAGGTTAGGTTGGTAGGTTAGGTTAGGTATGGTATGGGTTTTGGAAAAGGTTTGGGTTAGGTAGGGGGTTAGGTATGGAAAAGGTTTAAAGGGTTTAGGTTTTTTTTTTTTTTTTTTTTTTTTTTTGCAAAAAAAAAAAAAAAAAACGAAACGCGACAAAAAAAAGGGGTTAGCAGTTTCCCTTCCCAAAACAAAATAAAAACACCCCCAAAAAAAACATAAGGCCCTCAGAAAATCTTTGGGTTGGGGGGTGAAACATAAATAGACCCGTCAATGTCCCCTGGCATTATAATTACCCCCATTCAACCTTCATATATGAGTAAATATAGCCCTTAAAATTTACCTTCAAAGTTAAGAAAACCGGGGACGGCGGGCCCAAAAAAGGGCCCGCCGTTTGGAAAGGAAAGTGGGGGGGTTAATTCGAAATTAAAACTACGAAATTTAAGGGGGTAGTTCCCGAAACCCCAATTTTTTCTATTGAAGCCCAAAGGTGGCATTTTTGAATTTGCCAAAAAATCTTTGGTTTGCAAAATGGTTTGCGGGCCGCACACTAAAAAAGTTCCTTTGGTTTTCGTTTTACACCCCAAAATTTAAAAATTGCCCGTAGCTACGAGTAAACCATCCCCCAAAAAGTACCAAATACCAAAAAAACCCCACTTCGTATACGAACAAAAAAACTGGCAACTGGGGGGCCCAAATATTTGACGTCACGGGAAACGTTTCTCTCCTCAAGGCTGCTTCGGGGAGAGAGGAGGGAGGGGAGAAAAAGGGGAGAGAGAGGAGAGAGAGAGATAGAAAAGGAGAGAGGGGAAGAGAGAGAGAGAGAGAAAAGAGAGAGAGCTTTCCCGGGTGACGTCATTTTTGCCCGGAGTTGCCAGTTTTTTCCTGTTCGTATACGAAGGGGGGTTTACTCTGTATATGGTACTTTTGTATAGGGTCCTCTGCCCTCCCACAACCTTTTTAAGCCCGTGCCCGGGCCAGGGGAGGGGGAACCCGGGTGACGGTTGAACCCACCCCTTTCCCGTGACGTCACCATCGGGGTTTAATCCCTCGCTGAGCATTGATTAAAAACCACCCAATATTTTCCCCCTATTAAATTATTATTATAATAAAAAAAGCGAAAGTGTGTCGGGTTTGTGTGGTGTGTTTGTGTGTGTGTGGGGTGTGTGTGGGGTGTGTGTGAGGTGTTTTGGTATAGGTTCCCCCCCCCCGTGGCCCCAAACCCTCTAGGGAAAATTTTTGGAACGGGTTGACCGGGGGAAAAGGTTTTAACCCAAATTAGGGATGATTATCTTTTTTTTTTTTTTTTTTTTTTACCCGCCTTTTAGGGGAAATTTGAAAAAAAAGTGGGTTGCGAAAAATTGGGGAAAACCCCTTGATTTTGGGTGATGGGTAAGGGGTGAGGGGAATGGGTGGGGTAAAGGGGTAATGGGTGTGGGGGGAGGGGTGAGTAAAATGGGGGGGGGGGTGGGTTGGGGGTGATGGGGGGAGGGTAAAGGGAATAGGGGGGGGTGATGGGTAACTATAATAATATAACCCAAAAAGTGTGTCTGTCTGTCTGTCTGTGGGGTGTTTTGGTGGGGTGGTGTGTGTGTGTGGGTGGGGTGTGTGTGTGGTGTGGGGTGTGTCTGGTATAGGTTCCCCCCCCCTTTGGCGAAAACCCAACCCCCATATGGCACTTTTTTAAAAAAGGGGTTTGGACCAGGGGAATTTTTAAGGGTCCAATTATGGATGATTCGATCTTTTTTTTTGTTTTGTTTTAGCGCCTATTGCGAAAATTGGTAAAAAAAAAAGGGGGTTGCGAAAATTTGAGGAAAACCCTTTGGATTTTAGGGTGAGGGGTTAATGGGTGGGTAAATGGGTGGGGTGAGGGGTTTAAGGGGGTTTTGGGGTGTGGGTGATGAATGGGTGGGGGGGTGAGGGGGTTGGGGGTGTTTGGGTGAGGGGTGGGGGAAAGGTGGGGGGGAGGGGAAGGGGGAGTAAAATGGGGGGGGGGGTGAGGGGAAAAGGGGGTGGTAAAGGGGTGGGGGGGGGGGGGGTAAGGGGGATTGAATGGGGGGGGGGAAAAATACATACATTTCTACATCCATGATTTCGGGGAAAAGTTAGAAGGGGCTATCTGGGGGAGCCCATGTTTGGGGGGCCAAAGGCCCCCCAAAAACACAGGGGGTGGGCCGAAGGCCCCCCAAAGGGGGGAGTTTTCGAAGCAAAAACCCCGGGTTTGTCTCTCGCGCTTCCATCCTCTGCCTGTGAGGCTGAATGATCTTCATTTCCCGAAAATTTTTTTCTGTACTTCTTTGGGACATTCAAAAATTACCCTTCAATACAAAAACGGGGAACCCGGTTTTTTAAAAAAAAAATTAGTTTATCATTTTTTGTCTGCATTTTGGTAAAAATGCAAAAAAATTAAAATACTTAAAACTCAATTTTTAAAATCGTCTTTTCAAAAAAAAAACACAAGTAAAGGAAAATGAGGCTTCGGGAAAAATATCTATTTGTTTTTTAAAGCATTCACTGGTCCCTATTTTGGGTGTAATGTCTCTCTTACGACAACTTTTAAAACCAAAAAACGAGGTGGCGTTTAAAGGCATTTTCCACAGAAACCATCCCCCCGGAAGGTCTGCAAATCCCCCACTTTCCTGTTGGCCCGAAAAGGGGAGGGGACAGCTAAGCGCCTTATCGCCACAGCGCCGTCCTTCCCTAAACAGCTCAATCATGATACCCCCTAACTTCTCAATCCCACAGGCTACATTCATCCTAATTTTTCATCACCGCTTATCTCTTTCACACTCTCAAACCCTTACGGGAATTTATTTGGGGAAAACCGTCCCACAAAACCCGTTTCCCACATAAAAAAGGATTTTGGGTCTCCTTATTTCGTGCTTTGACTGTGTTTTTGTGTTTTTGTTGGGGGGGGAGCGGGAGTGGCGCGTTGTAGTTACGTGACAGACTTTGCAGTAAAATTTTATGTACTGGGGGTAGTATTTTATTGGGGTAATAAGGCCGTGCACAGCGGGTAAAAGTTTCCTTGCAGCCCTTTTCCCGTCTCCTCCATACCCCCCCGGGCCGTTATTGTAAAGAATTTTGGAGGGGTGGGTTCCCCCCAAAACCCTTTCCTTTTTTCCAATGGGTTTAAACCAGAGGACATAGGGTATTCAGAGGGAAGGGTTGTTTGTTTGTTTCAGGGGGGAAAGATTGAGTGGGGGGGGTTTAGAGTTCGGGGCCCGGGGAAATTTAAACAAGACCATGTTTTGGGTCTTCGTTTAGAGGACTTTTTCGTTGGGGTGCCCAAGCATTTAAATTTAAATTTTTGGGTTAAAATTGTTCGTCGAAAGAACATATACCCCCCAAAATTTGGGTTAAATTTTTTGGAATTTTACAAAAATGATATTTCCTGAAACCTCTTTCGGGCTTGAACTTGTGTTTTTTATAAAAAGACTTTTTTAAAAGTTTGATTTTTTCAAGTATTAAATTTGGTTTTCCCAAATATTTTCCCCAATGCAAAACAAAAAAAATGAAAAACTCCCTTTTTTTTAAGAACTTTTTCAGTTTTTGTTTTGAAGGGAAAATTCTGAATGCCCCCAAAGAAGTACAGAAAATTTTACGGTAAAGATGATCATTCACCCTAACAGACAGAGGATGGGGACAGCCTGAGAAACAGGCTTGAGCGTGAGCTTATTAAAAAACTCCCTTTGCCCTCCCCCGGGGGCTTGCCAAAAAGTCCCCCCCGGAGGGCGGCTTTGCGGCTAGTGCAAATATAAAGCTTTGGGTATATCAGAAAGGTTTATTGGTACGAATTTTTAAAACATTTGTATCCAATTTTATGCAGTAATTCATGGAAATTTTACCCCGTTCCCTTTCACAGGCACTACTTAAAAATATCGTGGGGTGTGGTTTGTGTGTGAGTAGATAAGGGGTGTACAGGTAGCCCATGGGGGGTAAAGGGGGTGTGGTGTGTGTGTATGTGTTTTTATGTGTGTGTGTGTGTGTGTGGTAAAGGGAAAAAAGTTAAAATTTGGCGTCCCCTGGGTTTTAGCAATCCCCTTAAATTTAAACCTTTTAAAATTTGCAGTAATGAAAACCCAAATGATGAGTTAAGAACGCAATTTTGATTTACACGTCAGCGACTTCACTTTGTGGTAAGGAGGGGAGGAGGAAAGGGAAAAAGGAAGGGAAAGGGAAAGGGAAAGGAAAAAAGGAAGGGGAAGGGGAAAGGGAAAGGGGGGAACGGGGAAAGGGAAAAAAGGGAAAGGAAAAGGAAAGGGGAAAGGGAAAAAAGGGGAAGGAAAGGAAAAGGAAAGGGAAAGGGAAAGGGGGGAAGGAAGGAAGGAAGGGAAAGGGGGGGAAGGAAAGGGGGGAAAAAGGGGGGGGGAAGGAAGAAAGGGAAGGGGGAAGGAAGGAGGGGGAAGGGGGGAAAGGGAAAGGGGGGAAAGGGGGGAAGGGAAAGGGAAAGGGAAGGAAAGGGAAAGGGGGGAGGGAAAGGGAAAAGGGAAAAGGAAAGGGAAAGGGAAAGGAAGGAAAAGGAAAGGGGAAAAAGGAGGGAAGGGAAAGGGAAAGGGAAAGGGAAAGGGAAAGGGGGGGGAAGGAAGGAGGGAAAAAGGGAAGGAGGGGGGGAAAGGGGAAGGGGGAAAGGGAAGGGGAAAGGAAAGGAAGGAAAGGGGGCTAGAATTGAAAGATTAAATTTTTAATTTTTTTCAAATTTTTTTTTTCGGGTATTTTTTTTTAATATTTTTCAAATTTTTTTTTTCCTTTATTTGTAATTTTTTAATTAATTAATTATTATTAAAACCCCTTTTTAAATTTTTCGCTTCTTTTCCCCCTCTTCTTTTCCCCCTCCCCTCCCCTCCCCTCCTCCCCCTCCTCCTTTCCCCCCTCCCCTCCTCCTTTTCCTCCTCTAAAAAATTATTCTGGGTTGGATCTTTTAAAACTAAATTTTGTACTAAAACCTCCCCCTCCTCCTCCTCCTCCCCTCCTCCTCCTCCTCCTTCCTCCTCCTCCTCCTTCCCACTAAAAAATTTTAATTTAAAATTGTGCTGGCCTTTTTACTGAGAGACCCCCTGTGGTGTGTGTGTGGTTTTGTGTGTGTGTGCATGCGTGCGCGCGTTTGTGTTTTGGGGTGTGGGTGTGTGTGGGTTTTGTTTTGGGGTGTGGTGTGTGTGTGGTGTTGTGTGTGGGTTGGGGTTTGTGTGGTGGGCGGGGCGTTTCGCGGTTTGTGGTGTGGTTTGGGTGTGGGTGTGGTGTGTGGGGCGTCGTGGGCGCGTTTGTTTTGTGTGTGGTGTGTGTGTTGGCGTGTGTGGTGTCGTGAGGGAAACCTGTTTTTTGGGAAAATGGATAATTTGCCCCCCTTTTCTCTCTCTCTCTTTTTCCTTTTCTTTTTCTCTCCTCTTCTTCCCCTCCTCTCCTCTCTCTCTCTCTCCTTTTCTCTTTTCTCTCTCTAATTTTCCGTTTCCTTTTTTTGCTAACCAAAATTCTCCCCCGCTATAAATTTTTCTCTATCTTTCCTCTGTTTCCTCTTCCTTTTTTCCTCCTCCCCCTCCTCCCCCTCCTCCTTTCCCCCCTCTCCTCCTCCTCCTCCTTTCCCCCTCCTACTACCCCTCCTCTTCCCCTCCTCCTTTCCCCCCCTCCTTTCCCCCTCCTCCTCCTTTTTCCCTTTTTTCCCCTTTTACTCTTCCTTCAATTTTCTATTTGTTTCCCTTTTTCCCTCTTCTTTCCCTTTTATCATGGTATTCACAAGCCGCCTCCTTCCCCCCTCCTTTCCCCTTTTCCTCCTCCCCTTTCCCCCCCCCTCCCCCCTCCTCCTCCTCCTTTCCCCCAAAAAATCCCCTCCTCCTTTTCCCCCCTCCTCCTCCTTCCCCTCCTCCTCCTCTCCTCCCCCTTTTTCCTCCCCCTCCTCCTCCTCCTCCTTTTTCTTCCTCTTCCTCTTCCTCACCCTCCTCCCTCCTCCTACCCTCCTCCTCCTCCTTCCTCCCCTCCTCCTCCCTCCCCCCCTCCTCCTCCTCCTCCCCTCCTCCCCCCTCTCCTCCCTCCTCCTCCTCCTTCCTCATCCTCCCCCACCTCCTCCTCCCCTCTTTCCCCCTTTCCCCCTTCCTTTCCCCCCTCCTCCTCCTACTCCTCCTCCTTTCCCCCCCCTTTCCCCCTTCCTCCTTTCCCCCCCCTCCCCCCCTCCTCCTCCCCTCCCCTCCTCCTTCCCCTCCCCTCCTCCCCCTTTCCCCCCCCCTCCTCCCCCTTCCCCCTCCTCCTCCTCCTCCTCCTCCTCCTTCCCCCCCTCCTTTCCCCCCCTCCCCCCCTTCCCCCTTTCCCCCTTCCCCCCCCTCCTCCTCCTTCCCCCTTCCCCTCTTCCCTTCCCCTTTCCCTTCCCCCTTCCCCCTTTCTTCCCTTTCCCCCTTCCCTTTCCCCCCTCCTCCTCCTCCTCCTCCTCCCCCCCTTCCTCCTCCTCCCCTTTTGGGGCCCCCTCTTTTTCTGATATATACAAAGTTTTGGACTGCGGATTGTATCAAAATATCGAAATTTGCAGATAACCAAAAATTTGGGCGGGAAAGGGATATCTAGAGAAAACTGCGAACTCATACAAAGTGGGTCTCTACAAATATCAGACTGGAGTGATAAAAAGACTATTAAAAATTTAACCCATAAAAGTAAAGTAATGCAAATGGGAACGATAAACCCCAAATAAAACTAAACAAATGCAAAATAAAACGGTTAAACCTGAAGTACAGCAGGAAAAAATTTAGGTGTCATCCCTCAGTAAAAGATCTTTTAAAAACCCGTCCCCCATTGCCTAGTGCCAGTAAAAAGGGGAAAAATGATGTTGGGGTTTTTTTAAACGTAAACTTTGAACAAAAACTCCCCAAAGTAATGACACAATTTTACAGTCCTTGGGTTTGGCCACCTTGGGAAAATGCCGTCCAAATTCCCGGGCGCCCTTTTTTGTAAAAGACCAAGCAAAAAATTTGGGAAACCCGGGGCAAAGAAAGCAACCAAAAAAATTCCATCTCTGGGGAAATTCATCTTTGAAGAAAAGAATGCGGAAAATTTAAAAAGTTTTTTTCCCTTAAAAGGGTCGGTAGAATCCGTGGGGGCTTATAGAAACCTTTAAGATCCCAAAAGGGGGTTTTGGGCATTAATCAAGAGAACCTATTCGAGCTTTTTAAATCAAGTGACAAACAGAAATAAAAGGTTTTTTTAAAAAAAA
>JACEEZ010019010.1:195000-210000 GCA_016584305.1 Chionoecetes opilio
TTTGAACACTAGCTTTACTAACTTTCCTGACTTTTCTTTTTCTTTCTTATTTTTTTTCTTTCTCTTTTTCTTTGTGCTATTTTTTTAATGATTTTTTTGTTCATAAATTCAAGTTTTTTTTTTTTTTTTTTTTGGGTGGGGGGCTCACTTTTTTTTTTTTTTTTTTTTAGCACTTTTTAATTTTTTCCTTCATCTTTTTTCTGTTTTTCTTCTTTTTTTGATCTTTTTTTGATATTGATTCCTTATTGTTTATTAATCCATGCTTTTTCATTTTATATATATATATATATTTTTTTTCCCTTTGGTTCGCATACATGTACTTAATTTCTAGCACCTTACCTTTTTCCCCCGCCTTTTTTTTCCGCTTTTTTTTCGCCTTTTTTTCCAGCCTTTTTTTTTTCCCTGCCTTTTTTTCCCGCCTTTTTTTCCCGCCTTTTTTTTTTTCCCGCCTTTTTTCCCCGCCTTTTTCCCCGCCTTTTTTTCCCCGCCTTTTTTTCTCCGCTTTTTTCCCGCCTTTTTCCCCCCGCCTTTTTTTCCCGCCTTTTTCCCCCGCCTTTTTTTCCCCGCCTTTTTTTCCCCCCCGCCTTTTTTCCCCGCCTTTTTTTTCCCCGCCTTTTTTTTCTCCGCCTTTTTTCCCCCGCCTTTTTTCCCCCCGCCTTTTTTCCCCCGCCTTTTTTTCCCCCGCCTTTTTTTCCCCCGCCTTTTTTTCCCGCCTTTTTTCCCGCCTTTTTTCCCCGCCTTTTTTTTCCCCTTTTTCCCCGCCTTTTTTCCCCGCCTTTTTCCCCGCCTTTTTCCCGCCCTTTTTTCCCCGCCTTTTTTTCCCGCCTTTTTTTCCCCGCCTTTTTTCCCCGCCTTTTTTCCCCGCCTTTTTTTTCCCCGCCTTTTTTCCCCGCTTTTTTCCCCCGCCTTTTTTTTCCCCCGCCTTTTTTTCCCCGCCTTTTTTTTCCACGCCTTTTTTTCCCCCCCTTTTTTCCTCGCTCTTTTTTTCCCCCGCCTTTTTTTTCCCGCCTTTTTTCCTTCCGCCTTTTTTCCCCGCCTTTTTTCCCGCCTTTTTTTCCCCGCCTTTTTTTCCCGCATTTTTTCCCGCATTTTTTTCCCGCATTTTTTCCCCGCCTTTTTTCCCAGCATTTTTTCCCCCGCCTTTTTTTCCACGACTTTTTTTTCCCCGACTTTTTTTCCCCCGACTTTTTTTCCCGCCTTTTTTCCCCCAACTTTTTTTTCCCCGACTTTTTTTTTTCCCCCCGACTTTTTTTCCCCGACTTTTTTTCCGCCTTTTTCCCCGCCTTTCTTTTCCAGCCTTTCTTTCCCCGCCTTTTTTTCCCGACTATTTTTCAGCCAACGCGCCATCGCCTCACAAAATAATGGCGTTTATATCTATTTTTACAAGCACTTATGAGGCGAGAATACACCCTCCTCCTCTTCCTCCTCCTCCTCCTCCTCCTCTATTTTCTCTTCCTAAATTTCCTTTTTCCTCTCCCCTTCTTCCTTCCCTCTGCTAATTCTTTTTAAATCCCTTCTCTTTGCTCTCCCCTTCTCTTTGCTCTCCCCTTCTCTTTCATTCTCTCTTTCCCCTTCCTATGTTTATCCTTCCTCATCCTTATGTCCTCTTCTCTCCCCTTCTCTCTCTCCCCTTTATCCTCCCTTCCCTCCTTCCCTTCTTCCCTTCCTTCCTGCGCATTCGGTCAGCGGTAGGAGTCCACCAAGTTCGTCCTGGCGTGGTGGCGCTTTGTATAGTCAATAACCTTGTAGTTGGTACTTGCAAAGTGTCTAGATAGGATCAAAGTATCTTATCTTATCTTATCCCTTCCTTCCTTCCTTCTTTCCCTCCTTCCCTCCCTTCCCTACCTTCCTCCCTCCTTCCTTCCTTCCCTCTCTTCCCTCTCTTCCTTCCTTCCTTCCCTCTCTTCTTTCCTTCCTCCCTTCTCTCCTTCCCTACCTTCCCTCTCTTCCCTCCTTCCTTCCTTCTCTTCCCTTCCTACCTTCCTTCCTTTCCTCCCTTCCCTCCTTCCTTCTCTCCTTCCCTACCTTCCCTCTCTTCCCTCCTTCTCTCCTCCCCTTTATCCTCCCTTCCTCTCTTCCTTCCTTCCTTCCTTCCTCCCTTCCTTTCTTTCCTTCCTTCCTTCTTCCTTCCTCCTTCCTTCCTTCCTTCCTTCCTCCCTTCCTTCCTTCCTTCCTATCCCCTTCCCCCCCTTCCTACCTTCAAGACCAGAATATTAAGCAGAGGGAAATAAAGGTTTCCTTCAAGATTATCAATGTAGAAAAAGAGTTGCTCTGTTTCGCTTTAATGTATGCTTGATCTCTCTCTCTCTCTTCTCTCTCCCCTCCTCTCTCCCTCTCCTCTCTCTCTCTCATCATCTCTTCATCTCTCTCATCTCTCTTCTCGTCTCTCTCTCTCTTTGTGCGGTTGTGTTGTCCGCATTTCATTTAAATTATTCTCTTTGAAAGGCTCCTTAAAAAAAACACACACACCACACACACACACAACACCACACACACACACACACACACATCACACACACACACACACACACACATACACACACACACACACCCACACACACACACGCACACGCACGACACACGACACACACACAACCACACACATACACCGCACACACACACACCACAGACACAATGCACACACACCAGTACAACACATCACACAACACGTACACACACACCACACCACACACACACTACACACCACACACACACCACACAAACAACACCCACACACCACACAACACACACTACACAAACACACACACAGCTACACACAAACACAAAGCACCACACACACACACAAACACACACACACCACACACGACACACACACACACCACAAACACACACACACACACACACACACACACACAACACACATACAACGTCTCACAACACACCCACACACCACATTACACACACACACATACAAAACCACACACAGGTGACTCCGTAGTATAGAGGGTTACACGCTCGGCTCACAACCGAGAAGTCCCAGGTTCTGATCCCCGTGCTGAGCGAAGACAGACGGCGTCTTCCTTAAAACCCGAGCCCCTGTCCGCCACCAGCAGTGAATGGGTACCGGTGTTAGCCAGGGGTTTTGTGAACGGCGCCCTCCGGGTGGTGGCTTTCCCCCAGACACTAAGCACTAAGGATCAATCAATCAATCCAATTGGGGGCATTACGCCCGGGGTCCGTCGCGCCTCGCCCACCGCTATACGACGCCACTCCCGGGGGTCACCACAACGCGCGAGTTCCCATGCAGGCTCCTTCCCATACCAAGCAGCTCTCCGACAAGGATGCTCTGGACTGAGGATGAATGATAAAATAAATGTTTTGATATGGAGACGGGGCCATACGAGCGTGCTCAGGCCCTGTAAAATACAACTAATTAAATAACAACTAAGATGATAACAAACTAGATGAATACACATCCTTCTTCCTCCTCCTCTCTCATCCTCCTTCTCGTTCTCTCCTCCTTCCACTCCTTATAACCGCCTCCTCCTCCTCCTCCTCCTCCTCCTCCTCCTCCTCCTCCTCCTCTCCTCCTCCTCCTCCTCCTCTACACACACTCCTCTTCCTCACAAATTCCATGGGAGTTTTTTTCTATATTGCATGGTATCACTTCTTTTTCCGGCCAGCTTCGGCTGGAGGGATGGGTGGGTGGGAGGAGCCTTCTACTCCTATCCTTTCTCTCTTATTATCTATTTAGTGAGTGAGTTTAAACAAACAGTCTTTGTAGGACCTATGCTGGTCTGTTTGCTGGTTTGTGTTTTCCTTTGTCATTCCCTTGTAGTCCTCCTCTTCCTCCTCCTCCTCCTCCTCCTTCTCCTTGCCTTATCCTCCTCCCTCCTCCCTCGTTTCCCTTGCCCTTCCTCCTCCTCCTCCTCCTCCTCCTCCTCCCCTCCTCCTCCTCCTTTGCCTTCTCCTTCTCCTCCTCCTTTGGGCCAAATTTATAGCCGTCACTAACATTGTAAACTGACTCAACTTTTTCTTTTATCTGATTTCTAGTTCGCCCGTGTGTGTGTGTGTGTTGGGTGTGTGTGTGTGTGTGTTGTGTGTGTGTGTGTGTGGTGTGTGTGTGTGTTTTGTTTGTGTGTGTGTGTGTGTGGTGTTTCAGTGCAAATAGCTACATTTTTTGCTCTTTTTTTCCTCATTTGTATTATGAGACGGAGTGCATTAATTAGTGTGTGTGTGTGTGTGTGTGTGTGGTTTTGTGTGGTGTGTGTTTTTGTGTGTGTGTGTGTGTGTGTGTGTGTTACTCCCATGATGAGTTAAAAAGCCTAATGAGTTTATGAATAAGAAAAAAATGTACCAGAGGATTTTTGATTGATTTTCGAAAAAGTGTACAAATATATACAAGAAAATAACTTTACTCTTCACTACCCTGTGTGTGTTGTTTCTTGTGTGGTGTGTGTTGTGGTGTGTGTGGTGTGTGTGTGTGTGTGTGTGTGGCGTGTGTGTGCGGTGTGTTTATGGTGGTATAATATGGGCACCGATTTTGGAAACCACTTCCATTAGCATTCCGTCCTGGCTGGAACCAAACTCTGGATTAGCTTACAGTATAGATGAACCTCGTTGTGGGAGGGAGGGAAAGGGAGGGAAGAAGGGAAGTAAGGGAAGGAAGGGAGGGGAGGGAAGGAGGGAAGGGAAGAGAGGGAAGGAAGGAAAGGGAGGGAAGGGAAGGAGGGCAGGAGGGACGGGAAGGGAAGGGAAGGGAGGAAGGGAGGAAGGGAAGGGAAGAAGGAAGGGAAAAGGGAAGGGAAGGAGGGAAGGGAAGGGAAGGGCAGGATGGAAGGGAAGGGAAGGGAAGGGGGGGAGGGGAATGGGAAGGAGGGAGGGAGAGAAGTTGTGGGACGGTAGGGAGGGAAATGGAAGGTAGGGAGGGAAAGGAGGGAAGGAGAGAGGGAAGGGGAAGGAAGGGAGGGAAGGGAAGGAGGAAAGTTGTGAGGAGAGAGGAGAGAGAGAGAGAGAGAGAGAGAGAGAGAAGAGAGAGAGAGAGAGAGAGAGAGAGAGGTATAGGGTATGGAGAGAGGAGGGAAGAGGTGAAGAGGGAATGGAAGGGGAAAAGGGAAGTGAGAGGAAAAAAGGAGTGGGAGGGAGGGGAAGGAGAGAAGGTAGGGGAGGAAAGAGGAAGTGGGTGTGGGGAGAGGAGAGAGGTGTGGAGGCAGGGAAAGGGAGGGAAAAGGAAAAGGAGGGAAGGGAGGGGAGTTGGGGGAAGTTGTTGATGGGGAGAGGGAAGGGAAGGGGAGGGGAAGGGGGGGGAGGAAAGGGTGTTCATCTTTTTTCAACCTTCTCCTCATTCTTTCTTCTCTGTCTTCTTCTGTTCTTTTTTTTTTTTCTTTTTTTTTCTTTCTTTCTTTTTTGTCTTTCTTTTTTCCCTCCTCTTTTTCTTTTTCTTTTTTTTTCTTTGTTCTCCTCTTCTTCTTTACTTCCTCCCCTGGAACTGGCCGCAATCTCCCCAATGTCCTCGCCCGTCCAAAAATGCACCGTCCACTCTCTCTCTCTCTCATCTCTCTCTCTCTTTCCCTCTCTCCCCCTCCTCATCGATCTCTCTCTCTGCTCCTCTCTCTCTCTTCTCTCTCCTCTCTTCTCTCCTCGCTCGCGCTACTCTGACCCCTCTCTCTCAGTCGCGTCGGCTAGCTCGCTCGCTCGCTGCTCGCTCGCTCGCTCGGCGTCTCTCGTCCTCCTCTCTACCGGTCTCTCACTCTAGTTCTCTCTCTCCTCTCTCTCTCTCTCTCTCCTCTCTCTCCATCTCTACTCTCTCCTCCTCTGCGTCTCCGTCTCTCTCCACCTCCCAAACTCATCTCCTCGTCTCCCTCTCTCTCTCCCTCATCTCATCAATGCACCTTCTCCCTCTCCACCTCAGCATGTCTCTCTCCTCTCAGAAAAGCATCTCAGCTACTCCTCGCTCATCTCCACTCCTCGTCTCTCAATCTCTCGTCGATCTCTCTCTCTTTCTCTCTCTTTTCGCTTTCATACTACTACATTATTGGTGGCATTATCGCACCTCGTTATTACTGACGGGTGTGTGTGTAGTGGTGGTGTAGTGTGTTAGTTGTTGTGTGGTGTGGGTGTGGTGGTGGTGTGTTGTTTGTGTGTGTGTGGTGTGGTGTGTCATTTACCCCATGGTCTGTCCACGCGAGACAGACGAGCTCATTATTACCGATCTTTGGGCAATGCTGGGACCTCACACACCACACACACACCCATCCTCTTGCTCAAGGGGGACAGTAATCGCCCAAACTTCTCATTGGTAAAATCCCCGGGAACGAGCGGGGTCGGGGATCGAACGTCGGACCACAGAATGGTGCCAGATGCCCTAACTGACCGAGCCGTTCAGGCGGTGTGTGTGTGTGTGTGTGTGTGTGTGTGTGTGTGTGTGTGTGTTGTGGTGTGTGTGTGTGTGTGTGTGTGATGGAGAGATAAGATAAGATACTTTGATCCTATCTAGACACTTTGCAAGTACCAACTACAAGGTTATTGACTATACAAAGCGCCACCACGCCAGGATGAACTTGGTGGACTCGAACTGCTGGCCGAATGCAGGGACTCTGCACGCGAATCCGTGACTCTACCAACCGCGCCACCCTGGCGGGTTGTGATGGAGGGAGAGAGGAAGGAACCCCCCCATACACACACCCCACACACACACACACACACACACACACACACACAACACACACACACACACACACACACACACACACACACACACACACACACACACGTTAAGAGAAGTGAAAATAAAAATTTCGCAAGCCATAAACTCGTCCTCTTCCTCTTTAGCTTCCTCCTCCTCTTTATCTTTCTCCTCCTCCTCCTCCTCCTCCCTCCTCCTCCTCCTCCTCCTCCTCCTCCTCCTCCTCCTCCTCCTCCTCCTCCTCCTCCTCCTCCTCCTCCTCCTCCTCCTCCTTGTCTTCCTTGTCTCCTTCCTTCCATCAGTTAAGTCTTCACTAATGTGTAATTAATCCTAAAGACAACTGTGTGTGGGGGTGTGTGTGTGTGTGTGTGTGTGTGTGTGTGTGTGTGTTGTGTGTGTGTGTGTCTGTGTGGGTAAGATAGCGGGGCGGCTTTAATTTACCTCTTCTACCACTGAAATGCACACACCACACACACACACACACACACACACACCACCACACCACACACACACACACACCACACACACAACACACACACACACACACACACTACAACCACACACACACACACCACACACACACACACAACACACACACACACACACACACACACACACACACACACACACACACACCACACACACACACACACACACACACACACACACACACACATCCTAATGCCCATCAAAAGTTATTGTAAATGGACGGATCTACAATTGTATCCCCGGCATTTCCACTTATCTAGCAAAAAAAAACTTTCGGATTTCTGGCTGCTCAAAAATATTCCAAAATTGACGAAAATCTGATTTTTGTTATTATGCCGCAAAATATGAGTCGTAGAAGAAAACTTATCGAAGTAACAAAGGTTCATCTTGAGGTGTTCTACTTGATGCAGTAATCGGCTTGTCAAAACACCTCATGGTTGTTGAGAAAATAAAAATTTTGTATAAATGTACGAATATGCTATTTTCTCGGTTATTTACCAATCAATATTTTTTTGCTTTGCGCCAAATGATAGCCCTTGATCTACTTCATATTTACTTCTCTATCATTCTTGCATTTATCTGTTGTAGTTTTTAGTTATTGAAAAAAAACGTGATTTAAAAAAAAATCCAGGCATTACCCCTTGCAAAATTTGCAATATTTTTTGAAAAATAGATTTGCTTGAAAATTAGTTCCTAGCAGTTTTCGGGCATGCTGAACACGCATCTGGAGTAAGTTTTCAGTTGCAATGATTAGAAGTCCCTATTTCAGCCAATTCACAATGACATGATACTTCCAGATATTCCTTAAAAACCACAAATTAGACAAAACTTACTACAAGACAAAAATATGCTAGGCATTGCTAGATTAATCATTACTTCAATACAACGATCAGTATTAGTATTTTCATTATTATTATTATTATTATTAATCCCTATTTGAGCCACCCATGTGATTGTCAAAGTACTTATAAAAACCTAGGAATACTATAGCAATCCTGTGGGACTTCTAATGCCCTCCCATGACTCCTGTAGGATGCGTGAAGGAGCGAAGAGGTCTGTGAAGGACTCTGAAGGATCATATACAAAGCGAAGGATACTTTAAAAAAAATTTCTTCCTCCCATTTTGCAAACTTCTCTTTTAAATAATGTTTCTGTATATTTTTCTTACAACTTTTTAAAAATTTCAGTCGAGGTAGAAAACAGCTGACCTTTAAGTGTTGTGTGTGTGTGTGTGTGTGTGTGTGTGTGTGTGCGTGGTGTGTGTGTGTGTGTGTGTGTGTTTTTAACTCTCTTTCTCTCATTTCCTCTCTCTTTCTTACACACACATATTACTCATCTCTCTCTCTCTCTTCTCTCTCTCTCTCTCTCTCTCTCTCTTCCTCTCTCTCTCTCTCTCTCTCTCCTCTCTCTCTCTCTCTCTCTCCTCTCCCTTCTCTCTCTCTCTCTCTCTCTCTCTCTCTCTCTCCTCGCTCTCTCTCTCTCTCTCTCTCTCCTCTCTCTCCTCTCTCTCTCTCTCTCTCCTCTCTCTCTCCTCTCTCTCTCTCTCTCTCTCTCTCTCTCTACTCTCTCCTCTCTCTCTCTTCTCTCTCCTCTACTCTCCTCTCTCTCTCTCTCTCTCTCTCTCTCTCTCCTCTCTCTCTCTCTCCTCTCTCTCTCTCTCCTCTCTCTCTCTCTCTCTCTCTCTCTCTCTCCTCTCTCTCTCTCTCTCTCTCTCTCTCTCTCTCTCATCTACTCTCTCTCTCGTCTTCTTCCTCTCTCTCCTCCCCTCTTCTCTCTCTCTCTCTCTCTCTCTCTCTTCCTTCCTTCCTCTCCTCTCTCCTCTCTTTCTCTCTCTCTCTCTCTCTTACTCTCCTCTCTCTCTCTCTCTCTCTCTCTTCTCTTCTCTCTCTCTTCTCCTCTTCCTTCCTCTCTCTTCTCTCCTCTTCTTCATCTCTCTCTTCTTCTCTTCCTTCTCTCTCTCTCTCTCTACTGCCACAAGGTAAGCGCCACAATTACGCGCCATAATTACTCATCAACAGGGCAAAGCAAGGTGAGGTATTGCCCGCACCCTCAACACCTTGCCTCCCTCCTTCCTTGCTTCCTTACCTCACTTCTTCCTTCCTTCCTTCCTTCCTTCCTTCCCTTCCTTCCTTCCTTCCTTCCTTCCTTCCTTGCTTCCTTACCTCACTTTCTTCCTTCCCTTCCTTCCTTGCTTCCTTCCCTCACTTCTTCCTTCCTTCCTTCCTTCCTTCCTTCCTTCCTTCCTTCCCTTCTTCCTTCCTTCCTTCCTTCCCTTCTTTCCTTCTTTGCTTTATATTTACTACCACTACTACTACTATTATTCCTTCCTTTACTACTACTACTACTACTACTACTACTACTACTTCCTTCCCGCCTTCTTTCCTTCCTTCCCTCTCTACTACCATTACTACTACTACTATTATTTTTACTACTACTACTACTACTTTCCTTCCCTCCTTCCTTGCCTCCTTCACTCCTTCTCTACTACCACTTCTATTGCTGCTACTAATATTCTGCTACTACTCCCCTACTACTACTGCCCCTACTACTATCCCTATTCCTGCTTTACTACTCTACTACTTCCTTCCCTCCTTCCTTGCCTCCTTCACTCCTTCTCTACTACCACTTCCATTGCTGCTACTACCACTACTTCTGCTACTACTGCCACTACTACTACTGCTGCCACTACTACTAATACCACTATTCCTGCCTTTACTACTACTACTACTTCCTTCCCTCCTTCCTTGCCTCCTTCACTCCTTCTCTACTACCACTTCTATTGCTGCTACTACCACTACTTCTGCTACTACTACCACAACTACTACTGCTGCCACCACTATGATTAACACTATTCCTGCCTTTACTACTACTACTACTTCCTTCCCTCCTTCCTTCCTTGCTTACTTCTCTTCATCAAATGCCTCTTTTCCTTTCCTTCTTCCTTCCTTCCTCCCTTCCCTCCTTCCTTCCTTGCTTTATACTTCTCTTCATCTCTTGCTTCTCTCCTTCCATCCTTCCTTCCTTCCCTCCTTCCTTCCTTCCTTCCTTCCTTCCTTCCCTCCTTCCTTCCTCCTTCCCTCTGTTTTTATTTTTTCTCATTCAAACAGTTAGTAATCATGTTAGCAATCCTTCTCGTCTTCCTTCACTCCCTCCTTCACGCCTACTACCACTACTATAACTGCTGCTCATTACTATATATACTACTACTACTACTACTTCTACTACTACTACTACTTCTATTACTTCCTTCCCTATTTCCTTTGGCTGAGTAAAAATACATGTACAAGCCCTTACCTGTACAGGGAGGTCCCGTTATACGAGCATTCGGTATAGGAGACATTTAAAGGGGCGGTCTCACTAGCCATTTTTACCCGTGGACTGGGCGGTTTAGCGTGGACTGGGCGTCCAATGGCCGTCCAGTGGCTGAAAAACTGCCCAGCATCGACGCCCAGCGGTGGACGGAGCGAATCGTTTATTTCGTGGGCGACCCCTCCTCACGATGTCTGGGCAAGCAAGAGGTTGTGGTCTATAAGTATTTAAGCAACCCTAAATTGAGAAAATTATTATCTTTATTTCAAGAATAAGGATAATACACGTAGTAATCCTAGATATTCATTTTTCTGAGATGATCAAACGATGGAGGGACTATACATGATCACTAATCAAAGCTACACCTCGCTTTGAAAACGCTTGGAGCTTCAAGTATAAACAATCCGTAATGCCGTATAATAAACCCTTCTTTGTGTTTTAAGGATTGCGATGATTCCCTGAGGGAACTCTATGCCCCTGGTGTGTCCCTATGATGCTATCACGGCGTGGCAACAGCCGTAGGAGGGGTAAAAAGGGGACAGACGTAGAGCGGTGCGGTTTATGAAACTCATCGATGAGGAGTTTTTGCCGAAAAACCACAAGAGATTCCTCGCCGACGTGTAAATTTAACCTACCAGGACATTTGGCTCTTACTTAACCTAAATGTTCAAGCTTTTTGCTGGCATTTCATCCCCCCCCTGAATGCAGAAAAACAGGTAAAACCTAGGTAATAATGGACGAGGACTGCGCGGCGGTCATTTTTCAGTAACACCGACAAATTTTTCCTGCCCCCAAATAGGTTGCTTTTTTCGAATGGCGATGTTTTATTTTTTCCAGAAACCAATAGTTATTTCATACAAAAAAATCTCACGCGATTTTATGGTCGCCGTTTCACATTACTACACTGAATATCCATCAAAAAGCACTAAAACTTGACCGGGAAAATGTGTCAGGTCTCAGCGATCCCAGGGAATGATTGATAGAACGTACAAACAGTAAACCTAACTTAACCTAACCTATAGGTTTTAATAAACCTAACTAACCTTAACCACAAGTTACCTACCTAAACCTTATAGTTTTAACGAAACTAACCTAACCTTAACCACAAAGTATCCTAACCTAACCTTAAAACCACAAGTAGACCTAACCTAACTTACCCCAAAGTATACATAACCTACCTATTGTTTTCATAAAACCTAACTACCTTAACCTAAGGTTAGTTTAGGTATACTTATTCGTATAAGGTTAGGCCTAAGTTTTATTGAAACCTATAAGTTAGGCTAGGTCCAGGTTTTGGTATGTTCTATTCAATCAACTTCCCGTTATCTGAGACCCTGACCATATTTTTCTTGTACGGTTTTGTGGTTTTTTTTATAGAAATTCCATTGTTTTAATGGAAACGGCGAACCATAAAATATTCGGTCAGATTTTTTTATTGTATGAACACTATTAGCTTGTTCCGGGAAATAAAATTATCTCCTTAGAAAAGCACTATTTTTTTTGGGGCGGAAAAATTTGTCAGTGTCTTATATAAAATGACCGCTAAGTCCTCGTTCCATTATTACCAAGCCTGATTAAATGTGTTACCTTGGGTCCGTATATCATAATTGGAAGACTCGCCGCTGGCCGGCGAGAGCTCCGTGCGCGACAGTTCCAGGTACCCCCGCCGTAGGAATTCTCGCAGCCGTCGTCAAGTGTTCCAATTCTTTTATTACGGACCCAATATCTTTAATCAAGTTTTACCCGTGTTTTCTGATTCGGGGATGAAATACTCGCTAGCTTGACATCATTTAGGTTCGTTAGGTCCAATGCCCATGTCAGGTTAACATTTCCCACGGTCGGCTAGAGTTCTAGATTGGTGTTTCGTGCGATAATTCCCATCGCGACAGTTTCCTACACCCGGCGGTGTTTTACTCACTCACGGCACACCGGTGTGCGTGGAGTTGTCGCGTGGATATCTCTAATACCCAAATATCCGAAATACACCTAACACATACCAAAATATACCAAAATCCACCGAAAATACCGAATAATACACCTAAATATTCCGAAATGCCTACCGAAAAATATATCCGATATACACCTAATATTCGAAATAATAACGAAAAAAAAAAAAAGTACCGATAATACAACCTAATATTCGAATATACGAAAAAAATATCCGATTAATACAACCCTAATCCGAAATATCCGAAAAAAAAAATATACCGATAATACCCTAATATCCGAATATACCGAAAAAAAAAAAAAATATACCGCTAATACACCTAATATTTCCGAATATACCGAAAAACAAAATATAGCCGATATTACACCTAAATATTCCGAATATACCGAAAAAAAAAAAATATACCGGGGGGATAATACACATACCATATTCCGAATATACCGAAAAAAAAATGATACGATAATACACTAAATATTCCAAATATAACCGAAAAAAAAAAAATTCCGCTCATACAACCTAAATATTCCGAAATATACAGAAAAAAAAAATATACCGATCATCACCTAAATCCGAAATAATACCGACAAAAACAAAAAGAACCGATAATACACCTAAATATTCCGAAATATACCGAAAAAAATATTCCGATAATTATAATCACCTCAATATTCCGCAAATATAACGACAAAAAAAAATATACTCGATAATACACCTAAATTTCCGAAATATACCGAAAAAACAAATATACCGATATGCACTAAATATTTCCGAAATGTACCGAAACAAAATAAAAAATAATACCGATAATACACCTAAATATTCCTAATTATCCGAAAAAAAAAATATACCGATAATACCCTAAATATTCCGAATAATAACCGCAACAAAAAAAATATAACCGATATACACATAAATATTCCCGAAATATATCCGAAAAAAAAAATATACCGATAATACACCTAATATTCGAATATCCCGAAAAAAAAAATATACCGATAATACACCTAGATATTCCGAAATATACCGAAATAAAAAATATTACGATAATACACCTAAATATTCCGAAATATACCCGAAAAAAAAAAATATACCGATAATACACCTAATATTCCGAAATATACCGAAAAAAAAAATATACCGTATAAACTAAATTTCCGAAATTATATCCGAAAAAAAAAAATATACCGATAATACACCTAAATATTCCGAAATATACCGAAAAAAAAAATATACCGATAATACACCTAAATATTCCGAAATATACCGAAAAAAAAATAATATACCGATAATACACCTAAATATTCCGAAATATACCGAAAAAAAAAAAATATACCGATAATACACCTAAATATTCCGAAATATACCGAAAAAAAAAATATATACCGATAATACACCTAAATATTCCCGAATATACCGAAAAAAAAAAAATATACCGATAATACACCTAAATATTCCGAAATATACCGAAAAAAAAAAAATATACCGATAATACACCTAAATATTCCGAAATATACCGAAAAAAAAATATATACCGATAATACACCTAAATATTCCGAAATATACCGAAAAAAAAAAAATATACCGATAATACACCTAAATATTCCGAAATATACCGAAAAAAAAAAAAAAATATACCGATAATACACCTAAATATTCCGAAATATACCGAAAAAAAAAATATATACCGATAATACACCTAAATATTCCGAAATATACCGAAAAAAAAAAAAAATATACCGATAATACACCTAAATATTCCGAAATATACCGAAAAAAAAAAATATACCGATAATACACCTAAATATTCCGAAATATACCGAAAAAAAAAAAATATACCGATAATACACCTAAATATTCCGAAATATACCGAAAAAAAAAAAATATACCGATAATACACCTAAATATTCCGAAATATACCGAAAAAAAAAAAATATACCGATAATACACCTAAATATAACAAAATACACCAAATATACCGAAATACACCCTAAACACGTTTAAAAAATGTATGTATTACGTCTCTTGATACCTTATTTTAGTGTATTGTCATGTATTTCGGTGTATTACGGTATATTTTGGTATTAAGAGACGCCGTTGTCGCGTTTGTTTTGATTTGAGATCTGCCTAGCACTGGGCTGGGAGGCGCCGCGGCCAGACAGTAGTGTGACCACTTGCTCTGGGCGCCCAGAAGTAGCTCTGCTCCCAGCCCACGCAAAACCGCCCAGTCCACGGGTAAAAATGGCAAGTGTGACCGTAGCTTAACATCAACCTAACTGCTCGTATCTTCGGGACCTCCCTGTACTTACATTTTAACCATTAGGAAAGAAAGTAACATTTATACATCCATAAAACACAACTTATTCATCCAGTTACCTATTTTATTCTCTTATACTCCTTCCTTCCTTCCTTCCTTCCTTCCTTCCTTCCTTCCTTCCATTCTTCCTTCCTTCCATTCTTCCTTCCTTCCTTCCTTCCTTCCTTCCTTCCTTCCTTCCTTCCTTCCTTCCTTCCTTCCTTCCTTCCATTCTTCCTTCCTTCCATTCTTCCTTCCTTCCTTCCTTCCTTCCTTCCTTCCTTCCTTCCTTCCTTCCTTCCTTCCTTCCATTCT
>JACEEZ010019010.1:215000-217714 GCA_016584305.1 Chionoecetes opilio
TGTGTGTGGGTGTGGGTGTGGGTGTTTGTGTGTGGGTGTGCGTGTGATGTGTATGTGTGGTGGGGCGTGTGTGTGTGCGTGTGTGTGCGTGCGCGTGTGTGTGCGTGTAATGTACGTGTGTGTGTGGTGTGTGTGTGTGTGTGTGTTTTGGGGGTGTGTGTGGTGGGGTGTGTGTGTGCGGTGTGTGTTTTGTGTGTGTGGGGACGATCATAAAGAAGAAAGAAGAAAAATAACTTATGAGTAAAAAAAACCTGTAAAATATGTAAAGAAGAAAGCGAAAAATAGGACACTGGTATCTTAAAGGGAAAATAAAGAGAGAGAGAGAAGAGAGAGAGAGAGAGAGAGAGAGAGAGAGAGAGAGAGAGAGAGGAGAGAGAGAGAGAGAGAGAGAGAGAGAGGAGAGAGAGAGAGAGAGAGAGAGGCAAAGGGCACAAAAATTAATTTTTTGTTTTAGCTTAAGGCGGACTAGGAACCACTCTTTCTCTCTCTCTCTCTCTCTCTCTCTCTCTCTCTTCCTCTCTCTCTCTCTCTCCTTCTCTCTCTCTCTCCTTCTCCTCACTCCTCCTCTCTCTGCTCTCTCTCTCTTCACTGCTCCAATACCAATCCTCCCCCTTTTTCACTTAAGCTTCCTCTTCTATCAATGTTTTTTCTTCCCTCTCGCTGTTTTCTTTTTAAATACTATCTCTCTCCTCTCTCATCTCTCCCCTTTTCTCTTTATCCCCCCTCTCTCCCTCTCTCTCTCTCCGTCTCTCCCTTCTCTCCTCTCGTCTCCCCCTCTCTCTCTCCCTCTCTCCTCTCTTTTCTCTCTCTCCCTCTCTTCTCTCGTCTCTCTCTCTCTCCCCTCCTCTCTCTCTCTTCTCTCTCTTTTTCTCCTCTTCCTCTCTCTCCCTCCTCTCTCTCTCTCCCTCTCTTCTCCCCTTCTCCTTCCCTCTCCTTTCTCTCTCCTCCTCTCTCCTCTCCTCTCTCTCTCTCTCTCTCCTTTCTCTCTCGCTCTCAAATATACAGTTTTTAGTTCGTATGAAGACAAACTCCTCAACGCTTTTAATGACCTTGACTATTTAAAGATGCCCCCAAGATGTGAGGGGAAAAGGGGGGGTTTTTTTTTTTAAAATTTTTTTTTTTTTTTTTTTCCCCCCCCTTTTTTTTTTTTTTTTTTTTTTCCCCCCCTTTAAAAATTTTTGTTTATTTTTTTTTTTTCCCCCCCCCCCCTTTTTTTCCCCCCCCCCCCCCCCCCCCCCCCCCCTTTTTTTCCCCCCCCCCCTTTTCCCCCCCTCCTTTTTTTTAAAAAAATTTTTTTTTTTCCCCCCCTTTTCCCCCCTTTTCTCCTCCTCCTCCTCTCCTCTTCCTCTTCCTCTTCCCTCCTCCCCTCCTCCCCCCCTCCTCCTCCTCCCCTCCCCCTCCTCCCCCCCTCCTCCTCCTTCTTTTTAAATGTTGAAAACGTTTTGGGTGGTGGGGGGGGGTTTGTGTGGGGGGTGTGTGTGTGTGTGGTGTGTGTGTGTGTTTTTTTTTCTTTTTGTTTTTTTTTTGGGGTTTAGGGTAAGGGGGTATTTTTTAAAGAGAGAGAGGAGAGGGGGGAAAGAGAGAGGAGAGAGGAGAGAGAAGAAGAAGGGAGAGGGAGGGGGGGAAGAGAGAGAGAGAGCCCAAAACCACACACACCCCAAAAACCCACACAACACCATCCACCCAACCCCCAAAAAAAAAAAAAGTTTTTCCGGGCGGACTAACAGATGAGATAAGATATATTAATACATTTGTAAGCCCGCACAAAGGATACAGCGATAAAAAGGGTGTACTGAAAAAACCTTTGGTTGGAGAAGGAGGAGGAGGGGAGGAGGAGGGGGAGGAAAGGGGGGAGGAGGAGGAGGGAGGAGGGGGGAGGAGGGGAGGAAAAAATTTTTCAAACGACAATAGGAAAATGGGGGGAGAGAAGAGAAAAAGAGGAGAGAGGAGAGAGGAGAAGAGAGAGAGAGAGAAAAGAGGAGAGAGAGGAGAAAAGAGAGAGGAGAGAGAGAGGGGGAGAGAGAATTAGACAGAAGAAAGAGAATTGAGGGAAAAAAAGTATAAAAGAGACGAGAAAAAGAGAGAGATAAAAATAAAAAAAGGAGAGAGAAGAGAGAGAAAAGAGAGAGAGAGAGAGAGAGAGAAGGAGAAGAGAGAGAGAGAGAGAGAGAGAAGAGAGAAAGAGAGAGAGAGAGAAGAGAGAGAGGAGAGAGAGAGAAGAAAAAGAGATAGAGCTAATTAAAGAGCAAAGAGAGAATTAGAAAGAGAGAGAGAAGAAGAGAGAGAGAGGAGAGAGAGAGAAGAGGAAAGAGAAAAGAGAGAGAGAGAGAGAAGAGAAGAAGGAGAGAGAGGGGAGGAGAGGGGAGAAAGAGAGAAAGAGAGAGAGAGAAAAGGAAAGGGGGGGAGAGAGAGAAGAAAAGAGAGTGTTAAGGATATTTTTTGGCCCAGCCCGTTCTTATTGACGGCGAGGAGGTGAGAAATTTTGGCGTGGAAAAAGTTTTATGCAAGTGAAGGCGGACCAAAAAAAAAAGAGAGGGTGGAGAAGGTATTGTTATACTTATATCTATCGTGGGGGGAAGGGGGAGTATTAAACTATCGTGTGGGGGAAGGGGAGTATATATCTATCGTGTGGGGGAAGGGGAGTATATATCTATCGTGGGGGGTGAAGGGGGGGTAATATCTATCGTGTGGGGGAAGGGGGGGAATATCTATCG
>JACEEZ010019011.1:0-55000 GCA_016584305.1 Chionoecetes opilio
ATTGTCTCTCTGATGTAAGCACGTTGGGGTGCTTTATTTATATCTTATTTATACCGATTTATATCTCTGTGGGCATTCGCTTTCTCCGTTGAGGCAGTGTCCGGTGTTTCGTTGGTTTTACGTAGCATCTTAATCTGCTCACCTCAACTCCTGAGGGGGAAAACATCTTCCATATGCTGCTGAAGAAGGGTTTCGTAGACCCGAAATCGCGATACAGCAAACATGACAAGCTACGGCGAAGTCATAAAAGTGATTACAAAAGAGAAAAAAGACACTCTTAGACAAAGAGAAAATATCTTTAAGAATATAAAAAACCTGAACTAGCTTTTCACTTCTAACAGATATATATATATAAAATATAATATATATATATTATATATATAATATATATATATAAAATTTTAATATATATAGTTATTATATATTATATATATATATATTAGAAAATTATATATATAAAAATAGTAGAAAAAGTATTTTGGTAACTCTCTCCTCTCTCTCTTCTCTCTCCTTCTCTCTCTCTCTCTCTTCTCTCTCTCTCTCTCTCTCTCTCTTCTCTCTCTCTCTCTCTCTCTCTCTCTCTCACGATTAGAGATTTCTCTAATTTTCATTTCTTTATTTAATTTCTCAGAGAGAGAGGAGTTAATTAATATCTTATTAAATTAACCTAACCCACCGATTAACAGTGGTGAAACAAGGGTGTAAAAAGGGGGGGCACCATATTTTTCATATACTATATAGGCTATATATATAGTATATATTATATTATATATATATTTTATATATATATATATTATATATATATATATATACATATATATATATATATATATATGATATATATTTATACATAGTGTATTATACAGCCTAATACTATGTATAGTCTAAAATATCTATAATAATATAAGCGAAAGTGTGTGTGTGTATGTGTGTCTGTGTGTGTGGTATAGGTTCCGCCCCCGTGGCGGAATCCCATCATAACCACATTTTTGGAATCGGGTTGACCAGGGGAAGGGTTTTTTAAGCCATTTATGAGATGATCCGATCACTTTTTTTTTTTCTTTTTTTTAGCAGCCATTAGCGATAATTGTGAAACAAATGTGGGTTGCGAGAATTGAGGAAATAGTCGGGTCACTTAGGGCGGAAAACAGGCTTTCGCTTCACCTTAGGTGAAGGAAGTATTTTGAGGGTCTTATCCTAAGCATTTTGTGCCGCTGAATCCGAAAATCGTAGTTGGGTCACTCTTTAGCGGTAAGTTTTCGCGCATTTTGGCAATTTGGCAATTTGGAAATAAAATTGGCAATTACAAATTGCAGAATGAGACCAGACGTCGTAGAGACCTCTTTTTGGACTCAAATTAAAGCTTATTAAGAGTGCATAAATGTTATTGAGTACTTCCGGGGTTTGGGTTCTGTTTCGGATTACTGATCTTATATGGAAATTAGAGATAAGTGGAAAAAAAATTGGGGAAAAAAATTAAAAGGAATAATTTTGGCCTTAAAGCCTGAGTTCTTAATAATTAAAAACTAAATTTTAATTAGTAAAAAAAGTTAAATAACAAACAATTGTTCTTAGGACACATTTAATTAACGATTTGTGCAAGGGTGGGTACCAATTATTGCGTAGAACAGGTATTTCAACTGAAAAATGCTTAGGATAAGACCCTCAAATACTTCCTTTCACCAAAGGGGGAAGCGAAACCCTTTTTTTTTCCGCCCGAAGTGACCCGAGTATTAATCCAGAACAAAAAATTTTTCAAACAACGAAACCGAGTCTCCTCCGCGTATTTTTGGAAAATAAAAATTTTAGAACACAAAAAATCCCCTTACTTCGATAGCGAGCCGTTCACAAGTTGAAAAAAATCGAATATCTAGTCCGTCTACGCCATCGACGTCCTCATGCCCATCTTCCTGTCGTTGATGCACATCTCGGGGGAGCAACGCAAGCTCCGAACAAGGAGCCCTGCAGGGGGTTGACAGGGGCAGCGTTTGGTCGAGCAGTTCGTCTTGCATCCGCACTGCATCCCATCCATGATACTTTGGCGGGGGGGAGGCAGGGTGGGAAGGGAATAGGCGCCAGGTTTTGGTCCGTAGCCGTACTTGGTCGGGTCGAGGGTCACCAACTCCTTCTTCACACCCCCCTCCCAGACGACGGCCTGTAGCTGGCTCGCAAAATGTGCTGGGTGGTGGCGTTGACTGCCCGGAGGGGCCAGTGCTGCTCCAACCTTTTTCTTCTTCTGAAGTGCCGTCCACCTCGCCTGCGGCAGAGAGCAGGTATATCCGTAAATTCTGCTCACGAATCGGCACAGAAACGTCCAGGCTCTCTTGCGTCAGCGGACCAAGTGTCGGGGGTACCCAAAGCGTCGGGGGGTTTGCCTGGTCGGCCGCCTGGAACACAGGCCAAGCTTGCAACTTGCCTTTCCTGAAGAGGGCGCAAGTGGTGTCGCAACCAGCCCAGAGCTTTGGAAGGAAGTGTTTCACATTCCGCGTGAGAGCCCAGTTCATCGTGGATGAGCTGAACGTTGAAAAGTCGTCTTGCCAAGCTGGAGGCACGTGTTGGGAGGTAAACTTGGGGAAGGTTTGGAGGAGGAGGACGAGGACGTCAGTGTCCGGAGAAACTACGGTTGCCTCCACATCTTTGTCGAGCATGGAGAGATGATATATCATCTTAGTGTCCGCTTCCTCTTGTTCTGAAGCGAACTTGGCTCCGTCCGTCCAGAAGTTGCCACGGGGTTTGTCGCGCCACGCGCAGACGACGCGTAATCCCCATGAATGGTGCTGGATTTGGGAGGCAATGAGAGAGGTCATAGCAGTCTGTTGCTTTTGGTGGACAAGATGTTAGCCTGGTCATTCCAGCTTTGATCCTCGTCGCTGCTTGGATGTCGATATCGTATCCTCCACCTCGGGCTCGCTGTTCCCTCGTCTTTTTCCTTTGAGGGACGCGCCGATGTCTACCTGTCAAAGACAAAGGGGCAACTCCCGTAGCCAACACCCAGTTGGGGAAAATCTCTGCAGGAGGGATCCAACCAGGTCCTTAAGTTTTGCTGAGCCGGAAACGGGGTGCTGCTGAAGGATTGAGCCTCCCCCTCGAGGCCAGCACGCGAGAGGATGAAGGGGTTTGCGAGGCCGTGGAGACCGCCGCGTTCATCTTCTCCCAGAACCCTGAGAAGGGCACTTTTTGTCGTGACCCGCGGGTGGCCTTGGTCGTCAAAGAGGGCAAGAGGGGAAAAAGGGAGAGCTCATAGTTGGAGATGATGGTGCGAAGGTTCCAGACTGCTGTCGAGTTTGGAGGGCGAGCAGCAGGCGCCGAGTGAAGTCTGAGGATCCCGGGGACAATCACCTGCTTCCCTCCGATTGAAACTTTGGCTTTTTTGCCCAGCGTTTTGAATGTATTGTAGGCTGACGATGCAGGACCTCCCATGGACTTGCTGCGCAGTCCTGATCCTTCCCTCTTCGTACTTCAAGAGAGCCTTCCTTGCCAGTCTCCTCGATTCTTGTCAGTGCGTCCACCATCTTATCTGGAACAACCTTGCGGGAAAGGGACGGTGGTGAGTTGGGCTTTCTCGGGGAGTGAAGGGGTTTGCTGGCGAAGAAGACCAGCAACCTCTTTGGTCATCTCGTGTGTCTTCTTCGTGACCGCTGGGCTGTCCTTGTGGTGCTTTGATGGCCCTAGCAGAACTTCCGAATGATTTGGCCTTGATTGCCAAGAGTTTGTCTTGGATCAAGAAGAACTTGGTCCTCGTCGAGGGATTTTTCGTGATCCCTACAAGCCCACCGTCACCTTTCAGAGTCCGGTTCAAACCCGTTCCAGGCATGGGGGCGCAGCCCCAAAAGACGTGAAAGGTACCAACGACTTACGGACGACCCATGTTTCTCCAAGTACGTCCACGCTCTTGGATTCTTGAGGCGGAGGTCCTCATCATGGCCACGTAAACCGGGACGAACCATTTTCTATTAATCAGACGGTAGTGCCTTTTGAAACAATACAGCCGAAACATTTCATGACTTTTGATGTGAAATTAAGGCCAAAATTATTCCTTTTATATTTTTTTTCCATTTTTTTCCACTTATCTCTAATTTCCATTATAGTTCAGTAATGCGAACAGATACAACCACGGAGTACTAAATACATTTTATGCACTCTTAATAAGCTTCAATTTGAGTCCAAAACGAGGTTTTCTACGACGTCTGGTTCTCATTCTGCAATTTGTTTAAATTTCCAATTTTATTGCCAAATTGCCAAATTACAAAAAATTTCGCGAAAACTTACCGATAACGAGTGACCCAACTACGATTTTCGGATTCAGCGGCACAAAATGCTTAGGATAAGACCCTCAAAAAAACTTTTCCCTTCACCTAATGTGAAGCGAAAACGCCCAAGTGACCCTACTAAAACCCCTTTATGTAGGGTGATGGTAAAAGGGTGAGTGAATGGGTGGGGTATGGGTAATGGGTGTTTGGGGGGGGGTGGGTGATGAATGGGTGGGGGGTGATGGGTGAGGGGAATAGATGGGGGGTGATGGGTAATGGGGGAGTGAATGGGGTGTGGTGATGGGTAATGGGTTGGGGGTGATGGGTAATGGGTGAGTAAATGGGTGGGGGGTGATGGGTAATGGGTGAGTGAAGGGGTTTTGGGGGTGATGTGAATGGGTTGGCGTTAATACATACATTTCCACATCCATGATTTCAACGAAAGTTAGAAGGGGCTATCTGGGGGAGTCGTGTTTGGTGGGGCCTTTGGTCCACCAATATCCCTCCGCAGGAGCTACCCCAAGAAGTCCGCCCGGAGGGCGGTTTTTTGCGGCTAGTATAATATATAACCAACAATAACCTTGTTTTTGTGGGGGACGGAGAAAATTGCGGGCTAAGACGACCCCTCCCCTTTGCCTTAGGCCTACACTCGCTGCGCTCTCCTAGGCGGAGCGAATTTGCTTTCGAAAATGTCCAACTAACGCTAAGATGGTCTTAGCCCCCGTAAGAGGGTTTCTTAGTAGTGTTCGAAAATGCCCCCCCAGACGCGGAACCAAGACTGAGCCCCGCTGGCGGGGGCTCCACGCTGCCAACGGGAATGTCCCCCCCAACACATAAATGTTCCTTTAAACTCCAACACTCTCTCTCATATCTCTCTCCTTCTCTCTTTCACGAGAGAGAGAGAGAGAGGAGAGGGGAGAGAGGAGAGAGAGAGAAGGGGAGAGAGAGAGAGAGGGGGAGAGAGAGAGAGGGGGAGAGAGCGGGCCGGGGCGGGGGATTTATTTAGTTAACGCTAATGTTGCATGGTACTTCTGTTATTTACCAAAAACGAAATATATCAATGGAAAGCTAATAAAATTACTGCTTTTTACGATATCTTCCATCTTATAAGTTGTCCCACAAAGTTTTACATGACGACGTGTTTAAGTGAATTGTAAGTTCATGCATATTTCTTCACAGTTTCCATAATGACCTTTATTAAATTGTTTTACTGTGTTTTATGTGAAATCTTTTAGAATAAACATTTCCGGAGATTTAACAGTATATCCTTTATACATGTATAACATGATATCTGCGGGTCATACCTTAGAAATTCCCCGGGTCCCTTTGGGTGAACTGAGAAGCCCTGGTACTAAGATGGCGCCCAGTAGTGTTTAACATGGGGGCCTATTGAATGGCGGTACCCCTTATTACAGAGATCCTATGCTGTACGGTAGGGGTAAGAATTTGTAAAAAAAAGAAATGGCCTACGCCACATAAAACTTTATTTTAGGGGGGTCTAAGCTGAAAACGGTAGGGGTTACAATTGTAAAAAAAGAAATGGCCGGCCGACGCCACAGAAAACTATATTTTAGGGGGGGTCTATGTTGTACGACAGGGGTTAAAAATTATAAGAAAAAGAAATGGCCGACGCTATGGAAACTTTATTTTAGGGGGTTCGATGCTGTAGAGGTTAATAATTGTCTGAGAATGGACAAGTAAAAACAAACAAGAAAAATAAAAAACGATACCGTAAAAACCGGTATTTTGGAAACGGTATCGGTATACCGGTATCGTAACTGATCCCGGTGTGAGGACGTACCGGTATTTTTTCCCGTAAACCGGTATCGGCAATACCGGTATTTTCTTGATACCGCACAACCCTACGCAGGAGGGGAGCGAGACCGTGGCGGGTGTTCAGACTGGCGGCAGAAACGGTCAAGCAAACATTCCTCCAGGAACATTCACAAACCACACAGATCAATATATATAGATGGATGCGCAGCAATGTGGAGAGTTCACTGGCCAACAAAGGGGAGTCGTCAATGTTTATGTAAATGCCTTTTGTAGATTATGTGCTTTCCAAGATGACCGTTTTTCGAGCAACGTATTTGTAGTGTTTGACAAATATCACAAGAAAGCATCAAGAGCAGCACAAGGGCTGCACGATCTGCTGGAGTGCAGCATTGCAAGGAACATGTTATTACGCTGACAACGCCATTCCCTCCCGAGACGTTGTTCTCAATGTGGCACACAACAAGGAGCAGTTTCATTGAGATGATCACTGAGAACTTCTAGATAGAACGCAAGGACTTCCGGTTACCAAACAGACTTTTTGTCACAGGGAAAGCTAAATACTCTGTTGAAGGCTGGAAAGGGTTTGTACGAGTGGAGAGATCAGATTTGCAAACTACCATGAGGAAGCAGACGTTATCATTCCCCCACCAGGTTGTCTAGTTTGTTTCTAACACCAGGAAGACTTTTAAAAGTATCTCAATACACAGACTTTTTGTATTGCTTGTACATTACTAAACCACTTTCTGTCAACCCCTCTGCATGCCTTGGGCATGGAAAAACCGACTTCTCCTAAAGGACTTCAGTGAATATTGGAGACCCAAAGTAATAAAAACACCAGTCTAAATTTTCCCAAAAGCTGTTGGCAGCACATGCGTTGACAGGATGCGACACAGTTGGTTGCTATTTTGGAATTGGGAAAAATCAAAGCAGTAAAAGTCCTAAAGGCAGGGTAAAAAACTGGACAGCATAGGACAAAACCCGAAGCCCAACACGAGACAATAATTCGAGAAGCAACCCCCGTTATTGCAGCATGCTATGGAGAGAAAGTTGGACCAAACGACAGCATGCCAGATATCCGATACAGACATTGGATCTCCAGCATGGGCAGAAAAAGTGCTGCGTCAGTTCACCAACTGAGACTCTGCCTCCTAAAAAGTGAAGCGTTTTGTCGGAACGTGAAAAGGGCACATTTTCAAGCATGCATTTGGAGGTCGGCACTGACTGGCGAGGCACCAGATAGGACCCTCTGGAGAACGGCTGGGTTTTCTGATGAACATTTTCGGTGTATTAATGCCAGTGACCCTCCCACCACAAACGGAAATTGCTCCAGCAGCTGTTATGAAGCTGAAACCAATGTGGTGCTCAGCGAAACACCATGCTCAACTGAGAGGTGGTGGATGTGTGGCTGGCCAGATGTCCTGTTCTGCTTTTGTCGCTGTTCGAGCAGACATAAGAACATGTCGGAATCGCTGGACATTACTGAAACAACTGATAAAGGATACCAATGACTCGGATGAAGATGAAAGTAATGATGAGGATGACAGTGATGACTGATGTGTTTTGATTATATGAGAGTTTCCTCATTGGACGCTACTGCAATAGATGTCGTCTCTAAGACACTTGTGTATTTTGTTATGTTCTAGTGGGAATAGATTAGCTTAATCCCCTGGATTCATGAAATTCTGTGGATATAAAGCTGATTATTCTCTCTAAATATGTTAATGTATACGCTACCCATTTTTGCGGCCATCTTAGATTGGGTATTCAGAAATATTGTTATTGTACTTTTCCCAGTCTATTGATGGTTTAATCTTATTTTTTGTTATGTATTATTAGTTTTAAAAAGACCGTCTATTTTTCAGACCGTATAAAATAAAAGTGTCTATTGTAATTTCATTGGTGTTATTGGATTCCTTGACCACAAAACCTATGGTTAGACACCAAAATGACTGTTTGTAAGTCAAATATTAAGGAAGTTATCAATAAAAAACTATTACACGTTGGTGTATTATGTATATTAGCCGCCATCTTGAATTTCTCAAAATGCTCAAGGGTGCCATAATTGCACCCGACGGATTCTTATTAATGGCACACTCAGTGATCAAAATCCGCAGAGTACAATTATGCACATGAAATTCCAAGGTTCCACCCCCTGGCTGCTGGACTACTATAGTGTGAATCGGGCCCTCCGTGACTCCTTCGCTTCCCTTCCCTCCAGCTACCCGCCGTCCAGTCTACCAGGTCAAGGACGTTATCGCAATGGAGAGTCGCCGCTTACCCAATATTTGTCTGGCAGCCCCTGGGCGCTCAGGGCGCGCATTAAAAGACGCTTACCTCCATGGTTAACAACTTAACAACTGTCATCAGCTGTTTTGGCATTCACAGAGGAGATTGATGACGTCAGAGTTGTTGTTAAGACGGAAACTGCCTCTTGGGGAGGCGGTAGCGGAGCGGTTAGAGTCTCCGACTGGCGTTCTCGGTGACCCGAGTTCGATCCCCGAAGAAACCCAAAACCTTTCTGCACCGTCGAGTGGCCTAAGAACACCCACATGCCCTGCCTATCAACTCTACCTTCGACTGCGAGTGCATCGGAGGACACAGGGGGGCGGCATGAGCCTCACAGGCGTCACTATAAAAACCGCCTGCCCACCAACGGGCGAGGACCAACTATCAGAACCCTCAAGTGAACCTCCATCCGAGCCCTGGGCCACCACTGCCTACAGGCGCTATAGGCACAAATGTGGGAAAAAAAAAAAAAAAAAAAAAAAAAAAAAAAATTGGGTGGTTTTAAGGAAGCTACGTAGACTACATAAAAATCCTCATAAATTGAGTATAATTTATATGATGTTTTCTTACTCAAGAACTGAGCAGGGCAAGTATACAAACGAAATTAGGCCATATAACAAACCCAGGCACTTGTGGTGATTTTGTTTTGTGGTGATGTGCCAAGAGTGGTGAGCGCGGCATCTCGACCCGGGTAGCGATGCCAGACACCACCACGCATGGCTCCGGCAGACTGCAGGTAGAGTGGCGTGCCCTTTTCCTTGATTAAAACCCGAGCCCTTGTCCACCCAGCAGTGAATGGGTACCGAATGTTGGCCGGGGGTTTGTGACCCGCCTCCCGGGGTGGTGGCTTCGGCCAAAACTAAAGGAAGGAGATCTACGAAGCGATATACTACCGGAAGGTCACAAGAGGAAGAAGAAGACCGGCCTATTACTCGGAAGGAATAATGAATAGCTAGAATACAAGGAAGTACAAGCCACCGGTGTGTTACCCGCGTGTATGTGGAGGTGGAAACAAGTGTTGAAGCGACGGAGGTGACACAGGGGATGAAGGAATGATGGAATAAGCTAGAGAATAGAAATAAGTACAACGTAGATGGAAAGACCTTGAAAATGCAAGCCGCGGCTGCCTTGCGATTGGCTGACACGTTTGAGACACAATCTGATTGGCTGGCACGTTTGTTTTTACACAATTGTGATTCGCTGGCGAGGCTGTGACGTCATTGTAGTCGCTCAGCCACTCAGCTTTGAACAACCATGTACAGCCACTGCCATGTCTCGTCTGTGAATACCCGTTAACACCGGGGTGTAGAAATTGAGGGATGTTGTTAAGTTAACACTAGTGGTCGTTAACTCTCTCTGAATCCCTGCCCAGGTCTCCAATTATTCTGGGTTGCGATGTGTACTTTTGTCTCCCGCACCGAAAGAAAGATTAATCCTGAACGGTATTATCCTAAAATAGAAATGAGCATAAATAAAAGGTATGCCCGTTTTTTAGAGCGTAAATGTTTTTCTGTTTTGTGTATCATTATTAGTTTTACTTTCATATTATAACTATTTTTTTTTTAAAATTTTAAATTATCATCTTCCATAATTAAATTGACTCCCAATATATACATATAGTTATATTACTTGTACTCTATTACTATATGCATATACTAGTACTAATCTATATATGTATGTACTTTTTTATATAATATATTTGCTATAATTTATACTGCTACTTTTAAAAAACTAAAAAAAACAAGATATTTACAATCATGGGTACCTTTACTTCTTTCGATATACAATGACGACAGAGGAAAAAAATTTTAAATACACAAAAGGGGGAAAAATGCGAAGAGCAAAGGGAATTTAAAAGAGGGGCGGAAAAACAAATTCCCAAGGGAAAGGGGACGAGTTTGGGTTTCCAGGAGCCACCTTTGGAAAAATTTTCCATCCAACCGCCCCTGACGACTAATAAACACTGGGCGACAAAAAAAATCAAAAAATATGGTTCTGGACTAAATGAAGCTGTTATAGGTAAACGACCCTTGCTAAAACTCGAATTGATGTTCAATTAACTCTACACTCCAGTTTTGAGAACCAGACGCAATTCATAAAAAAAAATTGGGTAAATCAGCAGAAATAGGTTTCACCAATTTTTTCTTTTTTAAAACTCTTAATCTTTTCTTTTCTTTAAGCCTTTTTTGGGCATGGCCAGTTGTTTTTGAGTCTGTGGTTTTGGCAGTGACAGGGGAGGGGTGGGCCCGGCTGCGTTTTGGCGGGGGGGTTTAAGCGGGCTGTTAGACATTTTACCAAATGATGTACAGCTTTTGGAATTTGTTTAAAAACATTTTATTTTTTTTTTGCAGATATGATTTTTTTGATTTAGTGGAGTCCTAATTTTAGTTTGGTTTACCGTATAAGACCTTGTCCGGGGGGTTTTGGATGGAGGCCGAAAAACTGTGTGAAATGCAGGAAAGTTTTTTTTTACAATTGTGGATTTTTCCCCCGGACAGTCTAAGAAACCCTTACAAAGAATTTTAAAAAGCAGCTTTTTCTGCTTTTTCCCCTTTTCAAGGCCTTTAAAGGTGATCAAGATAAGAAGGGGGCCCTCACGAGCATGCAAACCCTGTGTGAACCACGAATGAATGGATGCGTGGCAACGGCCATCGGCATGGCATTGGGCATTCAATGGTTTGGCGTGAACAAAAGGATCACAGTACGACTGCTATTCTGCCTCACTAACATCAAAGGATATTCAGTAAAAACGCGACTAAAAATCAGGTATCCTGACGTACCCTTTTCCTCAGGCCGTGCCCCGGTCCCATCTCCCATTCCAAATGTTCAATTGCAAGTGCTATAATGAATCAGATTGAAGAGGAGGGTAATCCCATGGGTACAGACCCTTTTAAGAAATGGAGACAACAGAAGCCCCCAAAATTTTCATCTGAAATGCTACATGACCTTGTAGGGATAGATCTACCCAAAGGGGAAAAGTAAAAATCCTTGGATCTCGTTCAAGGAATGGAATTTGCTACAAGAAGGAGTTCTCATCACCACGTTTCGTCGTAGACATAAAGAACTTCAAACTTTTCAAGATGGAACACAAGCCCCGTTACTGTTTTGATGTTGACACCCTCATGGGGGAAAAAATTTGTGGTCTCACACTTTGATAAGAGGGTGAGTGGCGGCTGTTTATATTTAGGAAAAAAAAAAAGCTAAAAAGGGCCCTTCTTTGCAAAAGGAAAAAAGCTTTCCCAGGGGTTTCCAAATTTGGCATGGCCCTGAAATGATTTCAACTTTTGAAACTAGAAAGCTTTGTTTTCTGTGTTAAAAAATGAAGAACATCAGTGGAATCTTTGTGGGGACCTGAAGGTAATCTCCTTTCTTCTAGGACTCCAGTTAGGTTTCACTAAGACATGTTTTTTCTTTGTTTGTGGGACTCCCAGAGCGGACACAAAAAATTACAAAAAAAAAAGGAATGGGGCCCGCACGACCGAAAAAATCCCTGGCAGGTCAACTGTTGTACAAACCCCTTGTTGACAGTGAAAAGGTTTTTTTACTTACCTCCATTGCATCGAAAAATTTTGGTTAAATGAAAAGTTTTTGGGGGGCCCTGGACAAAAAAAGGTGCTGGCTTTCAGTATTTGTTAGCAAAGTTTTTAAAGACGTATTGAAGCCAAAGTAAAGGGAGGTGTTTTCAAAGGCCCCCAAAATTTGTCAACTACTCAAATGTGACTTTGTAAAAAATTTAAAAAAAAAAAAAAAAAAAAAAAATAAAAAAAAGGGAAAAAAAATATAAAATTTGGTAAAGGTCCCCCCAAAAATAAAATTTTTTTTTTTAAAAAAAAAAATTTAAAAAAAAAGGGGAAAAAAAAAAAAAAAATAAAATTTTTTAAAAAAAAAAAAAAAAAAAAAAAAAAAAATTTTTAATTTTTTTAAAATTTTAAAAATAAAAAAAAAAAACCCCAAAAATAAAATAAGAAGACCTAACTCCCCCCTGGAAAAAGCTGCTTGGAGAGCTTTTTGGCTGTTATAAAGAACTTCCTAGGTAATTTCGAGCATCGAATTATGAGGAATTGTAATGACATTTTTGAAGAGTTCCCGCGTTGGGGCCCCGGATGTCACTCAAAATCCATTTTTTTAAATTCACATCTTGTTTTTCCCAACGATCTTGGCGCGGTCAGTTTTCTTTTCTTTCTAGGTGGGGACTAAACCAGGGTTTTTTTCGTCGCAGTTAAAAAGGCCTATTTTTCCCGGCTGGCTCCTGAGGGCTTGTAGGATTAGGGCCCAAACTCTCTGCTTTTTTCCCCAAGCCTTTTCTAAAATACTTAATTCCATGATTTTCTTTTGGTGCCCTGCCCTACTCAAACCTAAAAGAAATTCCAATTTTTCCCATCTATTTTCCCCCTTTTCCACTTTCCCACTGATCCACGCCTACCCTCCCGTGCCCATTTTTGCTAAAAAACCCGCTCTCTTTCCTCATCTCCCTTGGACACTTTAAATACCGGTGATTACAGTTTCATCTAGTTCCCCATAACTTTTGACATATCTTGTTCCTTCGTTTCCCCCATCTATATGTTTTACTATTGCCCTCCAGAGATTTTGTCCTTGCTTTAAAAAATAAACCACCCCCCAAAAGCTCCATCATAAAAACCTCACACTTTGGTGTGGTTTTCCCCTTGTACCAATTCAAGAAACTTTTACCCCCACCTCTTTTCTCCAATCCCCCTCCCCTTTGCCTCTGAATTTGGCATTCCCCCTTTTCGTTTTAACCCCCCCCCACTAGACTGGTTTCCTATCTGTGAAACCCTGTAACCCACACTTCCTCTCCCACCGTCTGCTTGTCATCCCATTACTACCTGTCCTACCCATCAAAAAATTTTCGACCCACCTTTTTTTCACCATTTTTCTAACCCTGATTTGAAATTTAAAAGCACGATTTTCCTATTCTCTCCGCAAAGGTACCCACCGCCTTTCCCCCCCGATCGCCCCACTGCACTACCTTTTTTGCCTCTAGTGAAAGTCTACCTCCCTTTTCTGTATTACCTTAATTTTGTCCAGCTCTCCTACCGTCCCCCTCAACACTCGCCCCATACATGAGGTCGGTACTGCCAGCCTTTCCAAAAACCCCCTTTTATCCCAAACCCGTTTGCCTACATTTTTGCTCACTCCCAAGCCTTCCCACCCATGATTTGTTTTCCAAAATTTACCCTGTTTCTTTTCCTATCTGCCCCCTTTCCCTTTTCTACCGTGATACTAGGTTTTTATATCCCCGGTGCCCCTATCTCAGGTCCCCCTTTTCCCCAAAACTCCACCCTCATTGCGCCCCCCATTTAAACCAGGCCCTGACTTTTCTCCCCCTGTTAAATTTCATCCCAAAATCCCCCCCCTACTGTGGACTAATTAGCATCTTGAATTCCCATGTCTCACTCATGAAAAACTATGTCTCGATAAGTAAATGCTCAACTTTTTCCCCCCCAACCATCCCATAGCCCGAATTTCTCAAACCAAAATTGCTAATTCCTCTGTAAAAAGGCCAAAAAAGTAAGGTGTAACACCAGCCCTGCCAACCCCTCCGATACTCCCCACTCTGCTCTATGTCCCAAAAGCCTGTACACTGCCCGTGTTCCTCATACATACTATCTATTATGCGACTTTTTTCTGTCACTAACCCCAAATTCAGACAGTAGTCTACAAAGAAAAAACCCCTATTGACCCTATCAAAAAGCCTTTTCAATTAAAGGGAAATGCAAGGAGTTTTCCAACCCATCCATTATTTTTTCTATCACTGAACAAAACTACGAACTTTTTGTCCTCACCTTCCTACCCCTGCGAAAGCCTTCGTTCCCCCCCCATTACCTATTTCTCTCACAACTTCATAATCCTACCATTTAGAACCCACTAAAATATCTTTCCCCCGTACCCCTTAGCTATTGGTCGATTTTTTTTCAAGAGCTTTTACTTTTGTGACCTCCCTTGTGTAATGAGAAACCTACCCCATTCCTTTTCCTTGGGACTCTCTTATCCTCCCAAAATCGCCAAAAAAAGCCTAAACCCCATCCCCATCCCCTCACCCCCTTCTTATACAATTCTTTTGGGTATCCCCATCCCGCCTGCTGTTTCCTTTTTTTTAGTTTTTTTAAGTAACTCCTTATTTTTTCCTTTTACTGAAAGTTCATTCCTTCCCTCATCATCTTCCTTTTACTTCCATATTTACTTTACCTAAATTCTACCTGCTCAGTCATTTCCCCCCCCCCCCCTCCTCCCCGAATTTTTTGATCCCCTTAAAACCTCAGGTCCTTTCAAACTGTTCCCACTAAAAAATTTTATCTCGCACGGTTTTCTCCCTGTCTTCCCCCTCTAAGAAAAGGGATCCAATCCCTACCCCTTTTCCCCCCCTTCTCCCTTTGTTTCCTCTAAATTTCCCCCCTCCAGTTTTCCCTAGCCTTCCTAAAAGCGCTTTTATTTCTCTGTTTTTCTTAACCTGTCCTACCTCCTATATTTATTCCTCTATCTCCATTTTCTTCCCTTTTGAGTTCTTTTGTGGGCCCCGTTTGCCCTTTCTTTTTTCCTCGCCCCCTTAATCTCCTATTCCACCCCCTATTGCATTTTTTTTTTTTCCCCGGGTCCTTTGCTTCATTTACCTATCCTTTCCTAGCTATTCCATTATGTCTCCCACAACCTGGTTCATTTAATTTTCCCCCCCCTTTCCCCCTTCCAAACTACCCGTTTCAATCCCCCCAAAATTTCCCAATTTTCCCGCTAATGTCCATTTTGTTGTGCATTTTTTCCTTTTTTTCTCCCTTTTTTTTACTTGTATAGTTTTAAGACTATAGTTGTGGTCCCACTATTTATACTACCAGAAAACCCCCCTATCTACCCCATATCCTTCACCATCCTCCTGGCTTTTATTTTACTAGCACATAACTATAGTATTCCCTCCCCCTCTTGCCCCTGTTACTCTCCCTCTGCATTTCGTATTTAGGATTTTTTAAATCGTTTTGGCCTCAAAAAAATTTTAAGAGTAGTTTCCCATTCCCATTTACCTCCTCCCCAGTAACCTTTGGTCCCTTTCATGTCCCCCCCAAACTATTATCTGTTCCTGTCTGGTTCTGCTAAAAAGTCTATAAACTTGTTTATTTTCCTTTCATTTTTTATACTACCCCCCCTCCCTTCAACTGTCATTTTAGCAGCTACTAAATTATCGTCCCCCTTTTTTCCCCCTTTCTTTTACCTAACTACAGCAAAAAAAATCTTCGCTTGCCTCACAGGTTCCCCCCCATCAGCTCCTCAACATTATCCTGCATCCTGCCGACAATAACACCCACCCGCCCCCCTTTTTTAGGATTCTGCTTTACCCTTATTTTTTGGTGTACCCCTCTGTTCTTTCATTTTCCCTTCCCAAGGTGGGGTTTTTCCCTGCGCCTAACACATCAAAAACCCCCTTCACTTAATTCCCGAAAAAGTCCCCCTTAATTTGCCTACCCCCCCCAACCCCTGACATTAATGCATCCAAAAAGCATAGAGTTTTACACCCTTTCCCCTTTGGGTTCCATTTTTTTAAAAACTTCTCCCTTTATCTTTAAGCCCTATGCCTCCCATTTTTCCCCCGTAGACCTGTTTCCCTGGCCTAAAACCCAACAGCCTTCTCTAACTGGTCCCCCCTACGCCCCTTCCCCCCTCTTACTTAGGTGGACACCATCTCGGTATACATCGAGTGCTTACCATAGAAAGGTCCCCCCCGTCCCCCAAACCCCAACCCCCTATCCCCCTTTCCCAGCTCCTCTACTTGCTATTTAGATTTAAGGCCCCCGACACCACTCCTGACCCCAACTCCCTAGGGATCCACCCCAAATCACCCCTTTCCTACCACTCTCCTTGACCTCTCTAACAGGGCCTTGACCCAGTTTCCAAATCCCCACTTGCCTTTCCCAGTCGTTTCCCCCCGACGGTGTACCACCCAACCGCATCCTTCCCCCGTGCCTACCTCAGCCCGTCCAGTCTACTGTAAAAATCCGCACGATGCCCCTGGAAACACACCATGTCCCCCTGCCCTTTTCCCTCTCACAGAAGTTGGTCCGGGACTTCACCCGAGAGTCTCCCACCAAAAACCCCCCCTAGGCCCCTTTCCCTCCTGTCCCCTGCTTGCTGCTCCTCCCACCTCTACTCTTTACCCCCATATTCCTCCCCCAGCAAGCATACCTGTTTTTGCAACGGCACCCACCCGACTTTTTGCCCCCGCCTACTGGCTTCTTCCCTTTCCTACCACCCCCCACACCCCTCCTTGGGGCCTGGGACCTCCACTTGCCCGGCCTGGTAACTACACCTGCCTGCCCTTCCCCCAACCCCCTCAAAGGGGTGGACCTTTGCTGAAGGCCTTCACCTCCCCTGCATGGGATTAACCAGCATCCCAGTACCTACATTTCCCCTCCCTACTCCCTTAAGCCCCTTAAAAACCCCCCCTGCAAGGGCCCTTTTCCTGTTCCTTTTAAAGGCACACAAAAACCATTCCCTACCGGGACCGCAAAATGTCACCCCACCCCACAGGATGTAAACATTTAAAACCTCTTCCACCCGCTGGTTACACGTGGCTTGGGGCCCCACCTACCTCCCTTAAGGAGACAGCTACCTCCTGACCCCCTGCGGCCACGCAGCTTAGCTACACCCTCCAAAACCCCTTCTAGCCCCACATATCTCCATATTTCACAAGAATAGCAAAATTCAATCCCCCGAAACCTTTAGCTCAGGTCCACACGTCCTCCCCCACGGGTCCACTGCTTAATCGGTTTTAATCAGTGAGGGAAGGGGGGAACGTTTCCCCCCAGGACATTGCCACCAGGGAAAACCCGATCCAAAGGGGACGATTCAGTCCCAACATGATGGGGGCTATTGCTGGACGCTCCCAACGTAAAAGTAGCTGCTCCTAAAACGAAAGAGAAAATACAGAAAACACTTCTGATTTTTATATGGAGCAGGGTGATTACTTTTTGTGTGTTAGGTATATTTTTGATTATTATTTTTAATACCAATTGAGATTTTTGACTGTTCTTTGAAAAACAGTCAGATTGATGTTCTTCGAACTAGCGCATCTTTTTCCCCAAAAAAAAATCTCGAAGTTGTGTTCCAAAATACAGAATATATAAAATTTTATTAAAATTATATATTATAAAATATTAAAATATAAGCGAAAAAGGGGTCTGTCTGTTGTCTGTCGTGTGTGTGTGTGTGTGTGTGGTAAGGTTCCGCCCCCGTGCGCAATCACCTATATGCATTTTTGGAACCGGGTTGACCAGGGGAAAGGGCATAAGCCCACTTTTGAGATGATTGATCCTTTTTTTTTTTTTTTTTTTTTTTAGCAGCTATTAAACGATAATTTTGAAAAAAAGTGGGTTGCGAGAATTGAGGAAACCTTGATGTGGGGATGGGGAAGGGTGAGTGAATGGGGGGGGTGATGGGTAATGGGGGGGGGGTGAGGGTGGGGGAAAGGGGGGGGAGGTGTGGGGTTGGGGTAGGGTGATGGTGAGGGAATAGGGGGGGGGTAGGGTAATGGTAAAATAACGAAAGTGTGCTGTCTGTCTGTTGTGTTGTGTGTGTGTGTGTGTGTGTGGTGTGTGTCGGTTAGGTTCCCCCCCCCGGGGCGCAATCACCTCTATGGGCCCCTTTTTGGGGAAAAAAGGGGGTTTTTACCGGGGGAAGGTTTTTAAGCCCAATTATGAATGATCCGATCACTTTTTTTTTTTTTTTAGCAGCCTATAGCGATAATTGATGAAAAAAAAAGTGCGGCGGTTGCAGAATTAAGGAACCTTGATGTAGGGTGATGGGTATGGGTGAGTGAATGGGTGGGGTGATGGGTAATGGGTGGGGGTGATGGGTAATGGGTGGGGGTGAATGGGTAATGGGCTGTGGGGTGATGGGTAATGGGTTGTGGGGGTGATGGAGTGTGAGTGAATGGGTAGGGGGGTGATGGGTTGGGGTGATTTGGGTGATGGGGTGGGGAATAGGTGAGGGGTGTGTGTTGATGCGGGTAAATGGGTGAGTGAAATTGGTGTGTGGGGTTGATGGGTAATGGGTGAGTGAATGGGTTTGGGGGGGGTGATAGGAAATGGGTGAGTGAATGGGTAGGGGGCGGTGATGGGTAATGGGTGAGTGAATGGGTGGGGGTTAATACATACATTTCTACATCCATGATTTTCAGGAAAGTTTTAGAAGGGGTATCTCGGAGAGTCAGTGTTTGTGGCGAGGCCCACCAAAACACAGGTTGGTGGCCGATGAGGCCCACCACCAATAGCACCTCCGCAGGAGCTAGCAAAAAAAGTTTCCGCCACGGAGGGCGCGCTTTGCGGATAGTATATATATAAAGTCAAAATGTACTGGATTTGGCATCTTTTCGGATATTTCCAAGATGTGGCACATTTTCGGATATTAATTTGGAACATAATTTAAGTATATTTTTTGCCAGAATGTACATGAGGTCTAAAATTAAATCAGCAAGGCCACCACCAGATTTAATTACGAGTAATATATATTATACCGTAGGGGGGGATTGTTTCGATTAATTATATAATTATATTACTATATAATTATAATAAGCTATTAAAATTTTAAAATGCCCATATTTCAAAAAACTATACGTGGTAGATGTGAGAGGGAGGGAGAAAAAAAGCAATGCCATTTTTGGAAATCAGCAGCGAGAATGCTTTCCAACCCACACACAATGAACTCAGAACCATTTTTGGTGTCGACCAGTGAATTTAAAGGGGCGGGGGGGGGGGGACTTCAAATTATTCTGTGATAAGTCTTCTTTATGCGGGCAACGAAATTAATCATGGAAGATGGGTGCACATAGAAGAGAACAAAAGATGCGAACTCCCTTCGGTGTTTAAGTTTTTATTTTCTCCTTCTTGCTTGCTCTTTTGAGCGGGAGCCTTCAGCTAGCCTGGCTGCCGCTGTATGACTCCTCGCTTTATTGCCTTGCTGCCTGCCTGTATGCCCCTCGCCTCTATTGACCTTGCTGCCTGCCTGTATGCACCTCGCTTATTTGCCTCCATGCCTAGCCTCTCAAGCCGCGTTTTAATTCCGTAGCTACCGGGCAGTCTCTCCAGTCTGACCACCCAGAGACCGCAGCAGGACGCAGGGCCTCGTATACACGAGTTTATCTCCACCGTAAAAAGCCGACAAAACAAGAAAAAAAGAGTAAAGGTAAGCAGGAGAGGAGAGAGAGAGATAGGAGTGAGGAGATGAGGAGGAGAGAGGGAGAGAGAGAGCGAAGGGTGGGGAGGAGAGAGAGAGAGGAGATGGGGAGAAGGGAGAGGGAGAGCGATTGAGAGAGCGGGAGGAGAGAGAGCGATGGAGAGGGAGTTGAGAGAGAGGAGGGCGGGTGAGAGGGAGAGGAGAAGAGAGAGAACTGGATAAAAACAAAATACAAGATTAAAGCACGTCCATTGTGAAGGAAAGAGCAAACATGAATGCAATACAGAATGACCAGCGTTTCTGGAAAGTGCTAATCAGTTATTCAAGACGTGAATGAATCTGCCAGACTACAAACATACAACACTTGTGAGATCATATGGGACCCAGCGAAGCAGCGACGTGTTCATTTGTGGAACAGAAAAAAGATTGCACTGCAGAGAATATAACTGACCAACTGGCTGATGACTTCAAGCGTAGCTGAATGCATGCTGAAAGAGCTATGTGTGTACACAACAAGGTTGCTTTACTCTAGTGTGTGTGTGGGGCACGGCCCCGGGGTCTTGAACTGACAGGTCTCGCGGAGGGGGAAAATTAGAGGAGTAGTCAGTCTCTCCAGGCGTTTTCTAGCCTTTTGTGGCCCTACGCGACATGCTTTTGTGAAGCCCTATCGACATGCTGTTTGGGGGCCCTATTATGTAAAAACGATGGTGGGGGGATTCCAAACCCTCCAAGGTGGTCCGGGGGCACTCCATAATAATCGAAATACATCTATCTGCTTGAACTTAAAGAGAAAAGAGAACGGATAGTTTCGGTTAGCGGAATGGTTAGACGTCTCGACTGGCGTCTTGGTTGGACCCAAGTTCGATCCCCGAGGGGGAAAACCAAAAACCTTTCTGCACCGTCGCGTAGCCATCAAACTCTATACCTTCGATTGCGAGTGCCTCGGAGGGACACAGGGGCGGCCATGAGCCTCTAATGAAAGGCGTCACTTATAAAAAGAATCTGCCTGCGCCACCACGTGGCGAGAGGACCAACCATAAGAGACCCTAAGTGAACCTCCATAGCCTACCATCCGAAGCCCTGGGTCTCGCTGCCTACAGGGCGCTATAGGCACAAATATTAAAAAAAAATTATATAAAAAAAAGAAAAGAGAAAAAAAAATTATGCAGCTTGGGGCCCCTTGGGTGGCTTCTGTTGGCCCCATGCAACCGCTTCGTTCGCATATAGTAAGAAACGACCGTGGGTCTCTCGCTGGTATACGTTGTTACACCACTGCACGAGACATTTACGAGGACGAAGCCTTTTCTTCCTTGGTGAAGTTTTTAATGTGTCCTGAGCTGATTATTCATTATTTTCCTCACAAAATCCGGTTTAACGAAGAAAGGAGGAAGAAAAGCAGGTGCCAGCCTATAGAAGCTTGGAAAATAGACCAGAAGGTAAAAAAAACATTGTGTAAAATAGTATCTCTCTCGTAACATTAATTTATGAAAATCATGATATTCCACCACTTTTTAGGATCATATCATTTGTGATTCAGGCTTTCTTTTTACTCAGGATTGTATGAATAAGAAAGACAAAGCGAGCATGAAGAAATTGCGTTTATTAAATGCAGTTTTAATTTACTGCCAATTATTCAGCCAAGTGGGTCGCCGCTCTGATATTTCACTCCTGCTAATGTAGTGATGGACCAAGAGAGAGACGAAGAGAGGAGATGGACGAAGGAGAGAGGGAGAGAGAGAGATCCTCAAACACTTATCTGCGTAGTAAGATGCAGGAGGACACTGAACAGAGAGTCCTCACAGCCCTCAAGCCCTGCATCGTGACTGATCGACGACCAGAACAAAGGCGCCTGGGTCAAGCACATATTCTTAGTAGTCACCAGAGGCAAACTATCTTGACTCAGTGAATGTTCCATTCAGATCTTGGTTCTAGCTGATCAGGCGATGTGATGAGGACGTCAACGGTTACCTATGACGTCACCTGGTGTTCCTGCGCCTCTAAGCCATCCCAAAGTGGCAGTGTGTAGAGTCTTAGGGATTCAGATATGGCAATGCTGTGTGGGGTGTGGCGGCACAGCCTAGAAGTTACGACTGATAAAGAGTGTGACGCGCCCGCACCAAATAAGGTCATTTGTGGCGTAGTGTGGCGCAACCGCACGGCCGATGGCGACGCCCCACACACGTTCATGCATGACCCTCAACTTCCACTCGGATACACGTATGTGAGTTAGCGAAGTAAATAATCATTATTTCTAAACCAACTTCTTCCAAATAAACAAATTTCTTTCAAATAAAAAAGTTTGGTTCGCAGAAGAAATCGTTACTACGAATATCCTTGCGGTGAATAACATTTATTATGAAAAAAAATCTTTTCGATGATCAACACTTCAGCTTCACAGTCCTTGAAATATATGGCACCCATTGCACTGGCTTCCTGTTATAAAATACAGCAAGAACCCAGTTAAGTCTCAAGTGGTGTGAAGTTGCTGGCGCGAAGGGGTGAGGCTGCGTGATCACTTTGTAAGATAAGTTCTCCTCAGACAAGTTAAAGGAAGAAAAGGTGTGTGTATTATAATTATTCGATTTAACCAAACGAATAAACAATTGGGAGATTGGGAAGATGCATTTTTGAGTGAGATCGAAAGCAGATTTTAATGTGAAAGGGAAGGGCTGTGTTTGAGTTGTGCGGAGACTGCGTGTAGTGACAGTGTTTACAGATGTGGTCGTGTCTACAGGTGCCATGCCGAAGGAGGGAGCGGCAACGGAAGGCGGGAAGGAAGAAGAAAGGAAAGGTTAGTGGTATACCGTATACTAGGAGGAGGAGACAGATTACAAGAAAAGAAAAGGGGGAAAAGCGATGAGAGGGAGGATGCAGCGAAGGGCATGTAGTTAGGCCAGGGTGGCGGGAGGAAACACTCGTTGCCATGACTCAACTACACAAGCGGTGGAGAGGGAAACACCTGGGAATCGCAGCCTCTGCGGACCCCTCTTCTTTGGTATGCGTCCAGCGTCCGGGCGCCATATTGCCGGCGAAGTCTATTTGGCCTATACCGCGGATCAGGGGAAATTGGAACCAATCCCAAGCGCGCGGTGAGGGCGGGTGGGTGTGGGATGGGCTTATACTCAGACGTCCACACACAATAACTTTACGGGGTAACCTGCTCATTTTGTGGGACAGAATATTGTTGCGTGATTATTTAAATAATAATTTGTAGAGCGAGAGAAAAAAAAAAAAAGATGAGAGAGAGAGAGAGGAGGAGAGGAGAGATTGCGGAGACGAGAGAGAGAGAAGAAGAGAGAGAGAGAGAGAGGGTGGAAAACAGTATAAGATGAATTATTAAAGACTAGCCGCAAAGCCGCCCTCCCGGGCGGCCTTTTTGGCGAGCTGTCCTGCGGGGAGAGTATGGTGGGGCCCAGGCCCCACCACTGTGTTTTCGGCCCACCAAAACACTCTCCAGATCAGCCCCTACTAGCTTTTCTGAAATCATGGATGTAGAAATGTATGTCAATTAACCGCCAACCCATCTTTTTTTTCTCACATCACCCCCAACCCATCAACTCACCCATTATCATCATCCCCCCACCCATTTCCCTCACCCCAATTAGGGCTATTGGTGGGCCTCGGCCCACCCAAACACAGACTCTCCAGATATCCCCTTCAACTTTCCTGAAATCATGATGTAGACATGTATGTATTTCCCCCCACCCATCACTTCACCCATTACCCATCTCCCCCCACCCATTCACTCACCCCTTGTTTTTATTCTCACTGCATCACCACACACCAATGATCTATATAACATGGATCGCGGAGCCTGGCTCAGCACTGGTTCCAACTGTCCTCCATCTTGTCCGTAAACCAAAACAAAGCCTTGTTTCTGCGGCTTCGCGTTGCTGTCTATTGGTGGTATCGCCTCGTTTAATGCCAAGTTGTTGCTTGCTTCTGCCTGTGTTATCACCTAGTCATGCCAAGCTGTGCTGCTATGTCTGTACAAACAGACCAGGACCTGGAAGTGGCAAAATCTTTCACCTGCGAGTAACACCACCCACACATACACCAGCACCCACCCACACCCACACGAAACCCACCACACACACACGCACCCACCACACAGACACACACCACCACACACAACCCACACACACACCCACCCACCACACACACACACACACCCACCACCACCACACACACCCACACAAACACACGAACTCCACCACCCACCACACACACGCACCCCACCACCACACACACGCACGGCACCCACCACACACCCCACCCAAACCACCCACACCCACACACACCCAGACACCCCACACCCACACCACACACACACCCCACAACCATCCCCACCCAGCCATCCACTCTTAATCCATCTAACCATACTCCAGTCATCCACCTACTAGTTAAAAAAAATTGAATATAGGTGGATATGATATTTTTTTGTATATAGGTAGATATAGATATAGTATTATTTTTTTCTACTTGTTAAACAATTAGTGGGAACGAAGCAGACATGAGTGCGGTTATGATAAAAATAATATTATGACATTGTATCATAACCGCACTCAGGTTATGTTTCCCTGAGTGCGGTTATATCAAATGAATCATTGATCCATTGGTATCATGAAACCGCACTCAGGTCTGTTTCCGTGTCCGCGCGCTTCCTAATAAAGCGGTGCTTGTTTCTAATTGAGATAGCTTTATTTGCGAAGAGAAGAAAAAAAAAAAAAAGGAAAAAAAAAAAGTATAACCTTGTTGGGTTAAAAGTTAGGGTAGGTTTCATACAACCTATAAGGTTAGGTAGGGCATTTAAAACCTTTAAGTAGTTAGGTTTCATTCAAACCAAAGGTTAGGTTAGGTTCATTAAAAACCTTTAAGGTTAGTTAGGTTTCATTACAACCTATAAGGTTAGGTTAGGTTTCATTTAAACCTATAAGGTTAGGTTAGGTTTCATTCAAACCTTTAAGGGGTTAGGTTAGGTTTCATTACAACCTATAAGGTTAGGTTAGGTTTCATTAAAACCTATAAGGGTTAGGTTAGGTTTCATTAAAACCTTTAAGGTTAGATAGGTTAGGTTTCCCTTAAAACTATAAGGTAGGTTCGGTTTCATTAATATTTTTTTTTTTTTGGGGGGGGGCGTGCGAGCAAAATTAAAACCATCTCCATTGCAACAAGCAACTATTGTAGGCCAAGGAAAAAAGAGGTTGAGTCTCTTAATTAACGACCGCGAAACGCGTCCATTGTTACCAAAAACGTTGTTTCGTAGTTAAATGAAACCATAGTCGGTTCTACACTCAGCTCAGAGTTGAGCTTGACTACTAGAGTTACGAAAACGACAACCAGGTATATGTACGAAAATACCAAAATCAGTGTACGAAACTAACTACTGTTCAATTCAATATACCTAATTAAGGAAAAGTTTTTTGATTAGGCCAAAAAGGTTTTTGATTAATTTAAACTTCCTGTAATCCCCCCGGAGAGTAGCTTTAGGACCACTGTGGCCCGCCGCGCCGCTACCCGTGGCCGCGGCGGGTACGGGGTGGACGCCGTTATAGTGGCGAGAACTGCGCGTTCGATCATATAGGTCAGACACACACACATCGGTCTGCCCGGTTCGCTCATTAGGTCTGTACACGCCACTCTTAGCCTCTCGTTTTACCACATACACCACCCCTGTCACTACACAATTGTACGGCCTCGCAACAAACCTGTCACTAACACACCTGAAACGGCCTCGCAACACACCTGTCACTACACACCTGTAAGGCCTCGCAAGCACCTGTCACTACACACTTACTTGGTTTACTTGGTGTTTTTAAAGAGGCAAAGCCTCACATTCGTGGTGGTCCACCGCTGCTGCCAGTCCGGGCGCCCCTGTTAACAGGGCCACCTGGTCCGGTATGGTGTTGGAGGTCCTACACTTGGCAGTGTATCCCGGTACTGGAGGTTCATCCGGCACTGTCCGTAGTATCTTGTCCAGTCCATATTTAAAGGTGTTGACGGAGCACCACCTGTACGGCCTCGCACTCACCTGTCATACACACCTGTAACGGCCTCGCACACACACCTGTCACTATACACCTGTACGGCCTCGCCAAGGCACCTGTCACTACACACCTGTACGGCCTCGCAACACACCTGCCCACTACACCCTGTACGGCCTCGAACACACCTGTCACTACACACCTGTACGGCCTCGCAACACACCTTCACTACACAACCTGTACGGCCTCCCCAACCCACACTTGTCATATAACCTGTACGGCCTCGCAAGGCACCTGTCACTAAACACCTGTACGGCCTCGCAACACACCTGTCACTACACACTGGTACGGCCTCGCAACACACCTGTCACACACACCTGTACGGCCTCGCAACACACCTGTCATACACACCTGTACGGCCTCGAAACCCAACACCTGTTGTCTGTGTATCACCGTAAAAAATGACTTGGAAGGTTCGACGATGCACTAGGTTGGAAGTTTAGTAGTAGTAGTAGTAGGTGTTAATAGAAAGTTGTAGGTGGTAATAGTATAGTAGTGTGGTAATAGTAGTAGTAGTAGTAGGGGTTAATAGTAGTAGTAGGTGGTAATAAAAGGCTATCACATGCCAGCAGCCAACACCCAGCCACTGCCTGGCCGGCCCATGTATTTGTTTTGGTTATTTCAAGATGGCGGCTGGGTGACTTCAGTATCTCGGCCACAGCTACCCAGATCCGCGATCCATGTTTTATAGATCAGTGCCCCACACCCATTCACTCACCCATTACCCATCACCCCCCACCCATTCCTCACCCATCACCCATCACCCCCAACCCATCACCTCCCACCCATTCACTCACCCATCACCCCACACCATTACCCTCACCCCCCCCATTCCCACCCTTCCCATCCCCAAACTCAAGGGTTTCCCTAAATTCCGCAAAACTTTTTTTTTAAAATTTTCTCGAAAAGGGTGCAAAAAAAAAATAAGGGACGGAACCAAAAGGGGCAAAACCCTTTTCCCCTATTTATGGTTAAAACCTGTAATAGAGGGACCGGGGGGGGGAAGGGAAAGGGAAGGGGAAGGGAAGAAGAAGAAAAAAAAAAACAAACATTTGTTTTTATTAAATTATAATGCATGCTTATAATTAAGAGAGGAGAGAAGAGAGAGGGGGGGGGAGAGAGAGAGGGGAGAGAGAGAAAGAGAGAGAAGAAAAAGAGAGAGAGAGAGAGAGGAGAGAGAGAGAGAGGGTGGAAACAGTATAAGATAAATTTTAAAATTTAAAAAATGTGCTTTAATTAAAGGAGAAGAAGAGAGAGGAGGAAAAGGGAAAAGAAAAGAAAGGAGAAGAGAAAAAAAGAAGGAAAAGGGAAAGGGGGAAAGAAAAAAAGGTTTTAAAAGTATAGTAATGGGGAAAAGACGGGGGGGCCCTCAATTAGATCACCAGGAAACAGTTACCACCGGCCATCTGTTAGGGCATTTTGTTTCATTATGATTTTTATGTGATGAAGATGAACACAATAGTTTTATAATCAGGGATGATGAAATTACCCTTTTTCCGCTTTTTTAAGTTGTATCGAAAAACGTTTCAAATTTAAAATTTTTTTTTCTTCCAGGGGAAACCGGAGGGACCAAACCCTAAACATGATGGCGACCTTTGTACCCCTTTAAAAGGGGAAAGTTTTTTTTTCTTTTTTTTTTACCAATTTAACAGATGGAAAAAAATGAACAGACTCCCGTCCCTTTTCCCTTTCCTAAAATTCATGGGATTAAAATTTAGCTTTTCGCCCCCGACCCCCTTTTTCAGAAAAAACTTTTTCCTGGGCACTTTTTTTCTACTTAACGAAATCCTTTTATCTCTACATTTCCCAGGCAAAAAAGGGGGTGCAAAGAGGGGATTTTTTTCACAAAAGAAAACGGGGGAATGTGAATGTTGTTCTTCCTTTCTTCTTTTTCCTCCCCTCTCTCTTTCCTCTCTTCTCTCTTCTCTCTCTTCTCTCTCTCTCTCTCTCCTGTTTTTATACTTTGGGAACAAAAAAAATATCATTCAACAAAAAAATTTATTTTATTTATCGGAACAACAGTGTCAGACGAACCTTTACCGTTATACTTGTAGGAAAAAAAACCTTTTCCCCCTCGAATTTAGCATTTCCCTATAAGTCCCCCAAAGGACCAGATTTCAAGAGGATGGGGACATGCCGGGGATAAAAGCCCAAAATTTTTGTTCGGGCATTCTACGGGTCCTACTAGATTTTAGAGGGAGAAAAAAGATCCAATTACTCAGAGCTTTTGAACCATTTTTGTGATAACGGCTAATTTTCACTTAAAAAAAATCTTGATGAAATCAAGTTTCCCTTTAAGGGGCAAAAAAAATTCAGAAGACTACCAAACCCAGTATCCTATTTTACCCAAAAGATATCCAAAAGCAAACTGTGGACCTTATCCAGGTCATCAGTGAGAGGGGAAACCCCATTCAAGGATGACCCCCCAAGAACTCCGGGCACTTGACACACGGAATGTCATCGACCACCGGGTAAACACAGTCCCAAGAAACCCTGTTGGCAAAAAGCAGTAGAGACATACAAGAATTGGGGTTAAAAGATGCACAACCCATCCGCCCCAAAAATTAAAAAACAAATTGCCCCTGTTCAGATCGCCAACACCAAAAAGACAAATAAGCAGTGGGACAAGTGCCCTAGGGAAAGGGATGACGGGCCCCCTTTTTCCCTCTCTACAAGTCACACAGCACCGTATGGGGCCCGGGGACCCCTTCTTAAACATAAAAATCCCCATACCCTCCTTCTTTGGCTGAAAGAGGGAACTGCGACGGGGGAAGAAGTCCGATCTCCCAACATTCTGGCCCAAAGACCCCCAAGAAAAACCCCTTGGCCATTTGATGTTAGGTGCCGATGGTGCTGCTTGGTACCCCTCCTCCCAGTGACTGACATACTCTTTGACGATTATGCAAGGGGAGTTTTTTGTTCCCCACTCATGAGGCTGGAAACCCTATGAGAGTAGATGTGGTATGGCGGTACCTGGACAACAGTTCAAAGAATCAACCAAGAAAACGGGGGAAAGGTGTACAAAGGAAGGTGGCAGCCAACCCAAGGTCCCAGCAAATTGGCCCGATTTCCTGCTGCCCCCACAAAAAAGGGTGAACTCTTCCAGTTCCTTCAGGAAGATTGATCCCTACTTCCCAGACGGAAAGCGGTCTTTGCAACATCTGGAGCCTCTGTATCTGCAGGGGCATGACCACTCGATCCCGCCTGTGACCACGAAGAGGCAACACAAGATTGGGGCCCATCTAAAGATGCCCTAAGATGGTGCACCCATGCTTGGTACCACCGTGGATACTGACGTTCTTGTCATCCTCTGGGGGAATATCATTTTCTAGCCAGCAAGTACCCCATCGGCTGACATCTGGGTCCCTTGGGGCAGTGGCAAGAACCCCCTTTTCCTAACATAAATCCCCTCGTGTACTCGGGGCCAAAGAGAAGTCCCAGCGCTCCCAGTGTTCCCAGCTTCACAGGGTGTGATCGACTTCTTCTTTCTTTAGAAAGGGGAAAAAAAGTCGGTTGGGAAGCATGGGGGCCTATACCGAAGTCACAGATCTTAAACTTCCGTAGAACATCCACATCAAAAATCCCCGGGTTTGCCGGGGTTTCCAAAGGGGCGGAAACTTTTTCACAGCTTTATATATGAAGACCGCCCTCGGTGTGGGGAAATGAGCAAGAAAGGAACTGTTCTGCCAGAAAAAAAGAACGATGGAAACTTCCCCCAACTCACAGGCCCCCCCGCTGCAGCACACCAACGTGCAGTGTCCAGGTGGCATTGGACCCCGTCCCCGGCCCCAAAAACGACACCAACTGCTAAGGCTGCGGTTGGCCCCGGGTTTCAGAAAAAAAATTCCTGGGGTTCCTTCTGGAGCTGCAGCCTCGGCAGCAAAAGGGTGTAAATGAACTTGTGAAGTGTGCCGCAAAAGTGTGCAGTTGTGGCGGGGGTGTTCATGCAGAAAGCCGCTGGAAATGCACCCAACGTGCAGCTGCAAAATTTGGAGAAATAGACACATAATTAAAATTATGAACATACCCGCATTGGATATGGTGCTTAAAAAAGACTGGGTTCCTCGCTGTCAGGGGAAAAACATATTGTTTATAATGGCTTAAAAATACTTATTTTTTATAATGCACCGTCAGAATTAACCACTGTCATTTTGAATTTCAGGGTATGTTTTTAAAATTCGTGTTCTGCTAATAAACTCAGGCATTTCGCGATGTCCGCAGGGGAGTTTAAAGTCGAATAAATATTGAAATTTTTGTTTTTTTTACAGCCAATTGGGAAAATTTTTTTTCTGGAGTTTTTAAAAAATAATAATGATAACTTTCATCCAATAAACATTATCCTTAGACTTTCTTTTAAAAAACCCATTTACCCTAATTTCCACATGCGGAAATGTCAAATAATAAAAGACGTTCCTTATAGCCATTGAGTGATGGGATATTTTTTTCTCCCCTCTAAAAACAAGCTAGGAGCCCGTAAGTGCCTGAAAATTTTGGTGCTTTTTTTCCGGAGTCCCCCCATTTTACTAAGCTGCGGAAAATATCCCTTTCGACTCTACCGTAGAAAACACTAAAGTCGCAAGACAAAGTTTTTTTTTTTTATAAAACGTCTGGTGGGGTTAAAACTTTCATTTTTTTCATCCGATTTTAGGAAAATTTGAAGGGGCTATTGGAGACTGTGTCATTTTGTTCTTTACTGTGTCATAAAGGGGTATAATGAAAAAACTGCAAAAATAAAAAAAAGTGGTGACGTTGGTACGGGGGTACACTAAAGGGATACATTCATGATTTTAAACATTGTGTATCATCTTTAGTGACGCATCTTCATGGCGGTGACGTCCAGCCCCGGCGTCATTTACCTCGGTCTCTCACCCGCTCCGTCCCCTCCCCTTTTTCGTCGGTACGTATATTATAAGTAATTAAAAATGCTTTTATAAATGTTATCTGCGTAAATTTTGTTCTATATATTTCAAATAAAAAAAAAGTAAACACCTAAAGAATGCCCTTTCGAACGAAGAAATATAATGAATACTTCAAAATCTTCGCCTTTAAAAATTTGCGAGTCAACATTTACCATGAAATATCAATAGAACGCAATGCTATTGCTTTTCCCTTTATATTTTCTTTTTTCTGTAAAGAAATTAAAACCATGCTAAAATTTGCGTTGCTAAAAAAAAAAATCATCAAACGGGAAAAATTTCCCGATTTATGATTTTTTTTTATTACTTCGCTAATTTATAAATGATAACTTTCCATTTATATATTTCTTTTTCTAAATGAATTAAAACCATGCAAAATTAGCGTTAAGTAAAAAATAAAATCTCAATCGGTAATTTTCCCGATTGAGTTTTTTTTTATTTAGCTAACGCTAATTTATGCATGGTTTTTAATTCTTTTCAGAAAAAGAAAAATATCAAAAAAGCAAATAAAATTTCGTTTTTTGTATGTTTAAAGGTAATGTTGTCGCACGTTTTAAAAGGCGAAAAAGTGAAGTGAAAATAAATTATGCATATTTCTTCAGTCCGTAAAGGGATTTCTTTAGGTTTTTACTGTTTTTTTTTTTTTGTATATTAAGAACAAACATTTACGAAATAACATTTTAAAAAACATTTATAATTACTGTATAATATACTACCGACAGAGCGAGGGAGAGGACGGAGCGGGGGAGATGACCGGGCTGTGCGTCACGGCCCATCGCTCAGGCCTTGTAAAAAGGGCCCTGGCTGGGGCGGGGATGTTCGCACCACCAACACCAAAAAATTTCCCTCTCCCTCTCCCACCAAATAACGGGGGGGTGGTGGTGTGGTGGCATCCGCCGTTTTTGTGTGGCAAGGAACATCTTCTTCATGGCGAAACCATCAAAACCGCCACGTGTCTCGCAGCCTTTGCCAGATTTTGGAGGGGGCTGCACTTCCGCCCTCGCCCCGCAGTATGGAAGGAGCCAAATTACTTGTCCTACCTTTTTGGCTGAGGGAAAGGGGATGGGTATTTTGGACCTGTACCGGATTTTGGGACTGGGTGGGGGGGCGCAGGATATGCTGCTGCTGCTGAGATGATATTACCCCACAAGGAAAAGGTTTTAGGGCCCGCAAGGGTGACCTGCAGGCCCCAGAGGTGACGCTACAGGGGCCCCCAGAGGATGACGTTTTCAGGGCCCCCAGAGGTGACGCTCAGGTAGTTAGTATACTGCTGGCACAGGGTCGTTGGATTCATTGTAATACCCTTGAAGCGTTTAATGAATAATTTGTTTTGCTTACCCACTGTAGTAATTCATCTTGCTCCACAGACAGCGCAGCGACCGCCCTCGCCCTGCAGGTGAGTCCTGGAGGGAGGCAGTTCTCACCCTCGCTGAGCGCTGCCAAAGAGTCATGTGTAGGGTTACTGTTCACTGTCATCATTTTGTACATTTTTTTCCACATTCCTATGTTACGGTGTTGTCTTGAGCCCCCTTCCCTTCACCTGCCATATTCCCCTGCGGGCACAAGACCTCATCTCACGGAGGCCCTTCGCCATGAGATTGGTTCAGGACGGCAGAGTGTTCGCCTTCAAAAAAAGAAAGATGAGGACCTATACTCGTATGCAGAGATAAGCCTTGATGGAGTCAGGCTGCTCATCCCACTCCCTACGGCGCGACTGTCCCGGGCGAACGCCGCGATCGTTGAGTGGGTTAGGATTTCTTGCCTCGCTCTCGTATGATCCAGAATCCCATGCCCGGGGATTTCGAATGGTGACATTTATTATGTGGGAGATGAATGCAGGTGTGATCAGGATGAGTGTGCATTGTTTTGTGTGTTGGCATTACGGGAACTACCACGTGTAGGTCTCCACGGCCTTTTGTAGCTTCCTTATTTTCTTATGTTCTTATGTTCTTATTTGTGTAAGTGTGTGTGTTCACGAAGTCCATGCGTGTCTTTGTATGCTTTACAAAATTTGTTGTTGGGGTGTGTGTGTCTATCCCAGATGGACGAGGTTATTGCCGCTGCCGCATCCCGCATGGCGTCTTGGAGCTGGAAGGGCCGCTTCCTAAGCATAGCGGGAGAGTCTTTATCGCAGTGATCCCCGAGACTTCGAGGGCCCCATCCACTTTACTTTGATGTCACGGGGCAGCTCGGCCCACCTACGCCGGGAGCCACTTAGTCGGTGTGTTTAAGAAAAATATTCCTGGACAGAGAGTGTATGCAGAGATTACGATAATGATGATGGATCAGGGGAGCCACCCTGTTGACCTTGACACAAAGGCACAACACGTACCTCCACGCGTAGGGCAAGTGTGTGCCAGGAAAATCAGAAAAAAGTGGAGTGCTCAGTTCGGTATCATCACCAGAAAATTCACAGTGCAACCCCCCGGAATGGCGCAGTCTTCGGGAATGTTACGGATGGGATGGACCTTATGACGGAAGCTGTCAAAATAAAAAAACGCAAACTCTGACATACAAGTGGTGGACTGTGGTGTTGTGCTGCCGCCGCCATGAAGAAACTTTGAAACCCTATCAAAGCTGTTTTTTATAATATCCTTTCCCCCGTCTCCTCCTCCTCCTTCCTCTGGCACCAGTATCACTAAACCCTCAAGCATCGTGAATAAAATAATTGCATTTAGAAGATCGTGTAATTTATTCCGAACACACACAGGTGGGCCCTTTCCCTCGGGTTCTTTGATTTAAATCAAGTTGATTTAAATCATTGATTTAAATCATGATTTAAATCAAATGATTTTATTTTTTAAATCACTGATTCAAATCATACCTTATAATTATTTGAAAACTCATTTGTATTTATTTGAAAACGAGAGGGAAAGAAGGAAATTTAGCAATGGTTTTATGAACACCAATTTTATCATTGTAGTAATTATTCATAATGAGACTAAATGAGTGGTGCGAGGGAATCCACTGTGGCACTTTGAGATAGCAAATTGCCATGCGGCTGTTTGCACAGCAGAATTTATTTTTCTCAATTATATATATATTTTTTTTGTTGTACTGTACAAAAAAGTCACGCTACTATAACCTTAAGTTGAATGTGCATGTTACTTTTGTTTATAAAAAGCCAGTGATATTAACTAAAGCTTAATTAATATGCATTATGATTAATTAATTATCAAACAAAAAATATAATTGTCTTGTTTAACCGCCGGATTTAAATTTTTTTTTTTACGTTGTAGCCTATAGCGCCTCTAGGCATATGTAAGTCTTGATGTTGGTCGATCTCGCCCGTTGGTGGCGCAGGCTGGATTTTTATAGTGACACCTGTGGTGCTCAGGTGAAGATCCCATTTTCTGTGATGTTCTTCTGTTTAGGTGCATGCAGCCCCTAGAGTCCATCGTCACACTCGCAATCGGCAGACAGGTATACGCTGCATGTGAGTTGCTTCGGCCACTCGACGATGGATTGACAGTTGGTGAGACTTTAACTCGAGACCTTCTGCTCCCCTACCAGGCTCTTGAAAGAGTTGCCCCCGGCAGGATTCGAACACGGGACATTGAGTACAGCACTCCGCAAGACGCTAACCACTCGGCCACCGCCTCCCCAAAGTAATTATTACTACAACAAAAAATCCCATTGAATCCAATTGACTTCCCATTGGGAAGTCATTGGCAATGAAGCAATGATGACTATGAAAAATTTGGCCGAACAGTACGATATAGCAAAATCTGGCAATATTTTGTGTAGCTGACCCTCATCCACACGCAGAATGATGACCACGATTCACCTTTCATATGCCAGCTAGGAGGTTATTACCGGAGGTCAAATTAATGATCATTTGGTGTGTCTTGGGGGGGGGGTAATGCTTGCAGGACGGTAGGACCGCCCAATCGATCCCCCAGCCAATAGGAACCATGAATGTGACAGGGCCAGTCTGGATGTGTTTTCGCGAGCATCAGTGCACCCTGGGCCAGCCTGGGCCAGCCTATATCGGCCTGGCAAATTTCGCGAAAACGCGCTTATAGATATGGGCCCTATTGATATGAAAACGTCAATCACAGAAATATAAAATATGTAAATTAATCTGTATTTCATGTTATATGCATTTTGTATTCACTTATTCTATCTCTTTTTAGTTTAAATATGCTAAAAAATATCCTGTAGTAGTTTATTAGTTTTTAGTTTCCATGTAGAACATAAAATTCATACAAAAAATCGATTTAAATCAAATGAATCTGATTAAAAACAAAAAAATCGGATTTTTTTTATTTAAAAAAAAAAAAAAAAAAAAATCAACAACCCTTCTTTTATAATGCGCCAAAAAGGGGTTGTGATGGACAGGGGAGCCCGATCGAACAGGTGTGCCAGGCAGGTAGAGCAGCGAGACAGGTGGAAGGAATGTATTGCAATGTGTGTCCCAGCATAAGTTTTTCCTCAGGGAAGGAGGATTTTGTTGGAGGAAAGCAAGAGGAGAATAAGAAAAACAAGGATATCATAAGTTTCTATCTACTATAATAGTAGCACTTTTAACGCTGATATTCATTGAAATACCACTAACACGTATAAACTACCACGTATAGGTTTCACGGCCTCTTGTAGCTTCCTTATTTTTTAATGTTCTTAAATAGGCTACACATGAAAATCAGTGTCATACTTGCCGTCTGTCAGCCATCTCATCTCCCGCACACAGACACACAGTCCTCACACGCGACCATGTCAGCTCGCATACAACATTCATCAGCAAGACCGTCTAAGGCAGAATGGTTGAGAGTATTTATCATCAGGGAAGCAATTCTACGTGAACCATTATGTCATCAAATAGGTACAAAAGACGCTGTAAATATCTTTCCTAGAGGGAACAGTTGGAGACACATCTTATACAAATCATCCCCAATGATCAGAAGGTCCAATTCATCCTTAAGAAGAAGAGGTGGAGATTATCATTGAAGTGTTGGTGGTGAATGGGAATAACTCTGATGATGACAGGATTTGGATGGTGGGTGGAATGAAATAAGATAACGAAGAGTACAAGTATTTGGGTATATGGTTGGATGAGAAATGATGTTAGAAACTAAACATGAGAGGATAGCTAGAGCCAACCAGTGGGTTGGAAGGCTAGACAGTGTGGCAAGATGTCGGGCCAACAAGTATGAAGTGGTGAAAGAAGGACCAGTGAAAGGTGTGGCAGTCCCTAGCATTATGTATGGCCTGGAAACAATGGTGTGGTCTAGGAAGGAGTTGGACAGATTGGAAGTAACACAGAACAAAGCAGGCAGAATAGCATTAGGTACCAATAAGTATGTGGCAGTGAAAGCGATCAGAGGAGACATAGGATGGAGCACGTTCAGAGAGAGGATAGCAAAGGCAGGACTGAGGTACAGAGCTAGGCTGCAACGAATGTATGACAACAAGTGGGCAAGTAAGGTTTGGGACTGTAATATGTATGGGAAGTGGATGAAAGACTCAGTAAAAGTGGAAAGGTGAACAGCTGAACTGGGAATGTTTGTGACAAGAGTGATGAGGCATGGGAGTATGGCGGTGTGCGAAAGGGAAATAGATAGGAGAGTGGAAGAGAGAGGGAAGGAAGAATGGCTGAGAGGAATGAGTGAGAACTCAACACTGGAATGGTACAGGAGAAAGGACCAGCCACGGTATGAAAATTTTTATGATGGTGGTTATGGAGGGGATTTACTCTTCAGAGCCAAGACAAAGTTGCTGGAGGTAAATAGTCGTATGTACATATGGAAGAATGGTGGCAGCAAGACGTGTGTGAAGTGTGAGACATGAGTGGATGAAACTGTGGATCACTTGATGCTGGAATGTGAACGGGTATGAGTATGCTAGAACAAATATGTTGGAGGTAGTGGTAGGAGAGGTCGGAGTGGAAGAATGGAGAGAGATGAGAGACAGGAGTGTGGATAGGCAGATGGTGTACCTGCTGGGGTTGTGTGCTGAGTGGAGTGATAGTCGTGTGATTGAGAGTGTAAAATAATTCATGGAAAATTCTTGGAGAGCACTTATGAGAGACAGGGGGCCCCTCAGTGATGGGGGACCCCATATGAATGTGATGCAGAGAGAGGAGGGGGGGGGGGGAAATGAAACCCCTTGTTTTGATTTCCCCTTTTGCTTCTCTCCCAACATAATACATGTGTGGGAGAACGCCGGACCAAAGGCTTCACCGACAGCATCCGCTGGGTGACTCCCAACTCAAGCTCAAGCTCCAGACCTCAACAGAGGTCAGCGAGCGGCATGGCCGTGGAGTACCGCTCTCTGGCTTTCCTAGGCTGGTTATATTTGGTTCAGTGGATTCCCTATGGATTGCAGGATACATTTCTTCCATTACAGCTGAGGTCTCTCGGCCTGACGTATTCCAGGTGAGTAAATCTCTTGTTTGTAGACTTGGGTGAGGAGGCGACGCTAACCCTTAACGTTACGGGTATAGTACAGCCCCCTTCCTGCCTGTAGCCTAGGGACATGGCAGGGCACAGGGAAGCCACCGCCAGTGCGCCGACCCTTGAGATGGGTCACTCGAGGGTCTCCAGAGCATTCATGGGCAACGCTGGCAAGTATTGATAAAGGTAAAGTAAAGATGGGGGCCTACTAGTTTTTCCTTCCCGGGATCCCGGGCGTAAATGGTTATGGGGTTTTTTCCCGGAAAATTGGTTCAAATCCCGGATTCTTATTGTTGTTCCTTATCTCAGACTTAAGTAAAAATGGAAGAGGACTGCGCGGTCATTTTCTGAGACACTGACTATGTTTTCCTGGGGGATGTTCCGATTCAGCAAACTTACCAGCTATACCCTGTTACGAGGTCGAAGTTACTAGATCGCTACAAGAAGTGGTAAATATGTATTCGCCTACGATATTGTAAGCACCTAGTAAGCTGCTAGGTGCACTGCAGCTGTTAGCCACCAGAGGGGTCTGGTGCCGCGCAACAGCCAATCATCTCCAAGCTTACATAAGGCGTGTTGGGCGTATGACATACGACAAAAGTTTAGCATATTCTAAATTCATTTTTATGTACTCCGAATCGCTGAGTTATGGATTCAGTACTTCCAATAACCTTGTACGTACTATTAAAATTCAAACGCTTACATTTCGATCAAACAACTTTACAAGTTTACAAATATAATATATTAATAATTTTAACATTCAAAAGATGATTTAAACACTGAAATAGTCTCACTTTTATTACAAACAGGTAAAGACAAGACATATCCAACAAATTTTCTTGCTGATAATTCAGTTGAAATAGTTGAAGCTGATGAACAGTTATTAGAGCAACCAGTGGATGAAATAGAAAAGTGATATTTTTGAAATACCCCTGAGAATAGTATATAAGTAGTTGATTCAGGTATGCATTATTTAAGCTGGATTTTAAACCTGTTTTTGTTGTCAGCTATTATGGAGTATGGGGAATTTAAGTAATCTGACTAAGACCAACAGTGACACCTAACACACTGGAATGATCCACTAGCAAAGAGGTGCAGGGCAACCAATCTCTGATCTCTGAAGACCCTTTCCATGCGCAGCCTGTCATGTTCTATTGCCCTCAGGAATTCCATGATAGCTGAAAAAAGTTATTTTTTGGGATAGGAATGGTTTGATGTGGCAGGTTTTGGTTAGGTGCACGAAAAGTTCATTAGTAAAATGTCCAAGGTTAGGAAATTATAAAAGAAAACTAGAATACAAATTATTATATTTTTTAATATTTCAATATACTAAATTACTAATTATCACTCACTTTATAATCCTATCTAAGTTGTCTCCTACATTGCTTAATTAACCTAAAACACTTAAAAGCCATTTACATTGTAAGACTATTCACTATACACTAAACCCTGCATAAACCCAACCAATTGGAGGGAAGGGTCGATTGCAATATTCGATAGTTCGGTTTATAGGATGATCAGTTGTCCGCCTCATAAACCGAACAGAGTTCAGTTTATGAGGGGCGTTGTTCAGTCATACGTGTTTAAACAAAGTTAACTGTATGTACAGTACTGTAGAGTAAAATTTAATTTTGTACAAGGTATGTGGAAATTATCCATAAACCATCCTCTCATAATTGGTAGAGTGGTGGTTTTGTTACCCCCCCCCCCTTGTGAGTGAGGTATTTTCCACTCGTTATAGGGGGAGTGTGAGTAGGAATGTATAAATAATTATAATGGTAATGGGTAATATTAAGGTATTAAGTAAATGATTAGTACTGGGATAAGATAAATTAATATTCCCAGTGGTTAATAAGCATTGCACTTAATAATTAGCACCTTGATTTGAAGCGCGGTCATTGGCCGCCGCCCCATTAGATTCTAGGCCACCTGACATGATACACGTGTCATAGGTATTGGTAGCGGGGGTCCGCCCACCTTGGAGTATCAGTACACGCCAGACCTCGCCTTAATAACATCTAATATAGTGCTTGTCTATAAAGATTTTGTACATAGTTAATTGTACATATAAGTGATAAAACCAATAGGACTGTGTTAGAATACAACACTGATAACAATCCGCCGCGTCGTTAAGTTACTTGGTGTGATAACCACTTGGACGCCCACGATTACGCCTCCAACTCCGCTCTTGTATTCACGGGCGGCCTCGATCCCGGCGACCACTGCGATCACAAGACCATTCCAGTATTGATCCAAACCTACAGCAGTAATTCAACCCACTATCCACCGATAAGTATCCTAGTTAGTTGATTAGCTGGGATGATGTGTCGGGTGATAGCCATGGGTTTGATTGAATAGGTAGAACTTTCAAATTAAATATGTATGTGACATAAATTCCCACAAGGTAGTCCAATGGAGTAGTCCACAAACAATGAGGCTGAATGTAAGTAAACTGAGACGCACATGTTCACGCAGGCCAACATGTTCGGTGGCTCACCAGTCCACACATATGCCGAACTAGAGTTCGGTATATCAGAGGCTTGTTCGAAGGCAACACAGCGTTCGGTTTGTCCAAAATTCGGTTTAACGAGGTTCGGTTTATCGAGGGTTTACTGTATTTTTTATTTTTTATTGTGGGTTATGCGGTATGATAATACTATGTATAGTTAGGTAGGTGGCTTTTGAGTGTTAATATGGCTTTAGTTAATTGTGGCTGATGGGCGTCTCATTCATTCCTAAACCCGATAAATTTTCACTGACTTATCTCGCTCATCACTATAATCAACAAACTATATAAGCATATGGACCAACATACTTGATCTTTCTTATGTTTTGGTTTGATTAAACAAAATGTTTATCCGCTAGATTAGCTTTTCTTTCTCCACTCACCTACCTTATTGAGGCAGTGAGTTTAGATTAGTAACCACAGTGAGGTTAAGTTACGTAATCAATGTCCATGTAAGGCTAGTAAACTAGCAGGGAGGTCTGTGGGGGCGCGGCCCCCCATTTATGTCAGGAGATTACAATAGGGAGTATTGGTTGCAACTGTATATTTACCAATATTTATTAAAAGTTGAAATACTGATGGTTATGGATAGACAAAACTATAAACCATAAACTAACTCTTTTTTTTCCACTTAATAATGAAAATTAACGGTAGATAACAGGTCCTCATCGTCTATAAGAACAATTAATAAGGTACGTGAGGTGGAGAAAGAAAGCTAATCTACCCGGATAAAATTTCGTTTAATCAAACCAAAACATATAAATAGCCAAAGCCCACATAAAAGTTTACCTTGATGAGACCAAACAATCAAGGAATAAAGGTTAGTTTTCTTGAGTCAGCCTTTTACCCAAGAATCCAATTAAGGGGAGGAAACTAACCTAACTCTAATATACACTGAAATTACGTTAACAGATGTTACCCAAAAACCTAATAGAAAGAAGGACCGGTGTTACACAATATATACCATAAGCAAGAGTTACACATACCATAAGTAAGAGTTACACATGGTACCTACTGTCCAACACACCACCACCACCCACCACCACCACACCTGCTGCCCCCCCCACACACCACCACACCTGCTGCCCCCACACACCACCACACCTGCTGCCACCACCACAACAACTGCCTGGCATCTGCTGCCCCCCACACACCACCACACCTGCTGCCCCACCACCACACACCACCACACCTGCTGCCACCACCACAAAACAACTGCCTGCATCTGCTGCCCCCACACACACCACCACACCTGCTGCCCCCGGGCCCCACTACACACCACTACCACCACCACACCTGCTGCCCCCAACCACATACCACCATCAACCTTGGAACATCAAAATAGGGCGAAAAATTATGACACTTATAATAACATCGCCGCCAGCGACTCGCACACGGCGCCACTGAGTGAAGCTCATTCCACGGCCTCTGGCACTTATTTCGGTTATTAGTATACATGTCCCTACTCTTGCAACAATATTAAAGATCACAAATTAATATTCACCATCAGAACTTACCTATATAAGTAGCTAGAGGATGAAATCTGCTACAGGAGACGGTGTTCCTTCCCGCTACTATATCTGGTAAATCTGGTGGTAAGCCGCTACTAGACACAGGGAGTAGGTTAGTAGTAGTAGTAGGTTACAAGAAGATTTACAATATCGTAAGTGTGTGCTGAATAGGGGCTTGCCATGTGGGCGGAGGTACGAGGAAATTTACCAGAATTTTACCTAGTAAATAGTTTGATGAATCAACCCTTTGGCCAATAAATGGTACTTTTTCAGATAGAGATATTTGTATTTTCTGGAAAGCTGTTAAATTTATTTTTTTTCATCACCAAATCGATGGGTCACCGTTTCCATTGATAAACAATATATCTCCATCAGAGAAAGCACTAAAACTTGGCCAGGAAATAATAAGTCAGTGTCTCAGAAACCAGAGAAATGACGGAATTGTACGAAAACAAGTGTTGTACCGGCTTATGTAACTGTCGCCGAGAGGAACTCTCGCCGAAACGACAACCGAGAAGTCTCGCCGACAGTGGAACACTCGCCGACGTGGAAATTTTCGGCGACAGTTCCACTGGTAAAGACCCCCCCCGCTCGATGACTAACCTAACCTGGTCCATTGGTCAACTGGCCAACATAACCTAACCACATATAACCTAACTAAAGATAAAAAAAACTAGAACTGTCGCCAGAAATAGGAACACTCACCGACGTGAAAAATTGAAACACCCGCCGACGTCGGCGAGAATTCCTAAGGGCGACAGTTTCAGGGCAGGAACCCAGCAACAAAGGTAGTTGCGCCAGCAACGACCATCTCTCCGAACTTCTTTTCCTAACGACGAAAGTTACAAGGCCTCCCTTTTCGGTCGTTAACGCGTCGGAAGGCGCTGACTGGCTAAGGCGAGTAATGACGTCATCAAGCGCGTCATCAGCCACCAGCCAATGACAAACAGTTTTTAAAACTTCTCGACCAATCACAAGTCAGCGAGACATATTTCCGGGCAAGAATGGCATGCCAGACTGCCTCTCCCCGCCTTCTTTCCCCGTCATCTCAAACTAATTCTCGTTTTATTCGGAATGCTTGCGTTTTAAGGAGTTTAATGTATCAGATAGTAAGATGTATAAGTAAGGAGCCTGTGTTGCTAGTGTTTTGGTGGTAGAAGGTGTGTGTGGGTTGAAATAGTGAATATTTGTGATATGGGGAGGCCCCGCGGCAAGGCCTCTCCGTCACTCTACCCCGCCATCAGTCACTTCATCATAAACATCTTTAAATCACCCTTATTTAAGGTGACACACGGTGCTACATTAATTTAGATAATGACAAGTATATAACATCTCACCATAATCACTAAGTTGTATAATAACGAGTAATAAGACGTTTAATAATCCTGCCCAAACCTACAGTGGCAGGAGGAGGCCTATAGCGGCAGGTTTTGGTTGGTGCACGAAAAGTTCATAGTAAAATGTCCAAGTTAGGAAATTATAAAGAAAACTAGAATACAAATTATATTTTAATATTCATATCTAAATTACTAATTATCACTCACTTTATAATCCTATCTAAGTTGTCTCCTACATTGCTTAATTAACCTAAACACTTAAAAGCATTACATTGTAAGACTATTCACTATACACTAAACCCTGCATAAACCCAACCAATTGGAGGGAAGGGTCGATTGCAATATTCGATAGTTCGGTTTATAGGATGATCAGTTGTCCGCCTCATAAACCGAACAGAGTTCAGTTTATGAGGGCGTTGTTCAGTCATACGTGTTTAAACAAAGTTAACTGTATGTACAGTACTGTAGAGTAAAATTTAATTTTGTACAAGGTATGTGGAAATTATCCATAAACCATCCTCTCATAATTGGTAGAGTGGTGGTTTTGTTACCCCCCCCCCCCTTGTGAGTGAGGTATTTTCCACTCGTTATAGGGGGAGTGTGAGTAGGAATGTATAAATAATTATAATGGTAATGGGTAATATTAAGGTAATTTAAGTAAATGATTAGTACTGGGATAAGATAAATTAATATTCCCAGTGGTTAATAAGCATTGCACTTAAATAATTAGCACCTTGATTTTGAAGCGCGGTCATTGGCCGCCGCCCATTAGATTCTAGGCCACCTGACATGATACACGTGTCATAGGTATTGGTAGCGGGGGTCTCGCCCACCTTGGAGAATCAGTACACGCCAGACCCTCGCCTTAATAACATCTAATATAGTGCTTGTCTATAAAGATTTTGTACATAGTTAATTGTACATATAAGTGATAAAACCAATAGGACTGTGTTAGAATACAACACTGATAACAATCCGCCGCGTCGTTAAGTTACTTGGTGTGATAACCACTTGACGCCCACGATTACGCCTCCAACTCCGCTCTTGTATTTCACGGGCGGCCTCGATCCCGGCGACCACTGCGGATCACAAGACCATTGCAGTATTGATCCAAACCTACAGCAGTAATTCAACCCACTATCCACCGATAAGTATCCTAGTTAGTTGATTAGCTGGGATGATGTGTCGGGTGATAGCCATGGGTTTGATTGAATAGGTAAGAACTTTCAAATTAAATATGTATGTGACATAAATTCCCACAAGGTAGTCCAATGGAGTAGTCCACAAACAATGAGGGCTGAATGTAAGTAAACTGAGACGCACATGTTCACGCAGGCCAACATGTTCGGTCGGCTCACCAGTCACCACATATGCCGAACTAGAGTTCGGTATATCAGAGGCTTGTTCGAAGGCAACACAGCGTTCGGTTTGTCCAAAATTCGGTTTAACGAGGTTCGGTTTATCGAGGGTTTACTGTATTTTTTATTTTTTATTGTGGGTTATGCGTATGATAATACTATGTATAGTTAGGTAGGTGGCTTTTGAGTGTTAATATGGCTTTAGTTAATTGTGGCTGATGGGCGTCTCATTCATTCCTAAACCCGATAAATTTTCACTGACTTGTCTCGCTCATCACCTATAATCAGCAAACTATATAAGCATATGGACCAACATACTTGATCTTATCTTATGTTTTGGTTTGATTAAACAAAATGTTTATCCGGCTAGATTAGCTTTTCTTTCTCCACTCACCTACCTTATTGAGGCAGTGAGTTTAGATTAGTAACCACAGTGAGGTTAAGTTACGTAATCAATGTCCATGTAAGGCTAGTAAACTAGCAGGGAGGTCTGTGGGGGCGCGGCCCCCCATTTATGTCAGGAGATTACAATAGGGAGTATTGGTTGCAACTGTATATTTACCAATATTTATTAAAAGTTGAAATACTGATGGTTATGGATAGACAAAACTATAAACCATAAACTAACTCTTTTTTTTCCACTTAATAATGAAAATTAACGGTAGATAACAGGTCCTCATCGTCTATAAGAACAATTAATAAGGTACGTGAGTGGAGAAAGAAAAGCTAATCTACCCGGATAAAATTTCGTTTAATCAAACCAAAACATATAAATAGCCAAAGCCCACATAAAAGTTTACCTTGATGAGACCAAACAATCAAGGAATAAAGGTTAGTTTTCTTGAGTCAGCCTTTTACCCAAGAATCCAATTAAGGGGAGGAACTAACCTAACTCTAATATACACTGAAATTACGTTAACAGATGTTACCCAAAAACCTAATAGAAAGAAGGACCGGTGTTACACAATAATATACCATAAGCAAGAGTTACACATACCATAAGTAAGAGTTACACATGGTACCTACTGTCCCAACCACACACCACCACCACCACCACCACCACACCTGCTGCCCCCCCCACACACCACCACACCTGCTGCCCCCCACACACCACCACACCTGCTGCCACCACCACAACAACTGCCTGGCATCTGCTGCCCCCCCACACACCACCACACCTGCTGCCCCCACCACACACCACCACACCTGCTGCCACCACCACAACAACTGCCTGGCATCTGCTGCCCCCCCACACACCACCACACCTGCTGCCCCCGGGCCCCACTACACACCACTACCACCACCACACCTGCTGCCCCCAACCACATACCACCATCAACCTTGGAACATCAAAATAGGGCGAAAAATTATGACACTTATAATAACATCGCCGCCAGCGACTCGCACACGGCGCCACTGAGTGAAGCTCATTCCACGGCCTCTGGCACTTATTTCGGTTATTAGTATACATGTCCCTACTCTTGCAACAATATTAAAGATCACAAATTAATATTCACCATCAGAACTTACCTATATAAGTAGCTAGAGGATGAAATCTGCTACAGGAGACGGTGTTCCTTCCCGCTACTATATCTGGTAAATCTGGTGGTAAGCCGCTACTAGACACAGGGAGTAGGTTAGTAGTAGTAGTAGGTTACAAGAAGATTTACAATATCGTAAGTGTGTGCTGAATAGGGGCTTGCCATGTGGGCGGAGGTACGAGGAAATTTACCAGAATTTTACCTAGTAAATAGTTTGATGAATCAACCCTTTGGCCAATAAATGGTACTTTTTCAGATAGAGATATTTGTATTTTCTGGAAAGCTGTTAAATTTATTTTTTTTCATCACCAAATCGATGGGTCACCGTTTCCATTGATAACAATATATCTCCATCAGAGAAAGCACTAAAACTTGGCCAGGAAATAATAAGTCAGTGTCTCAGAAACCAGAGAAATGACGGAATTGTACGAAAACAAGTGTTGTACCGGCTTATGTAACTGTCGCCGAGAGGAACTCTCGCCGAAACGACAACCGAGAAGTCTCGCCGACAGTGGAACACTCGCCGACGTGGAAATTTTCGGCGACAGTTCCACTGGTAAAGACCCCCCCCGCTCGATGACTAACCTAACCTGGTCCATTGGTCAACTGGCCAACATAACCTAACCACATATAACCTAACTAAAGATAAAAAAAACTAGAACTGTCGCCAGAAATAGGAACACTCACCGACGTGAAAAATTGAAACACCCGCCGACGTCGGCGAGAATTCCTAAGGGCGACAGTTTCAGGGCAGGAACCCAGCAACAAAGGTAGTTGCGCCAGCAACGACCATCTCTCCGAACTTCTTTTCCTAACGACGAAAGTTACAAGGCCTCCCTTTTCGGTCGTTAACGCGTCGGAAGGCGCTGACTGGCTAAGGCGAGTAATGACGTCATCAAGCGCGTCATCAGCCACCAGCCAATGACAAACAGTTTTTAAAACTTCTCGACCAATCACAAGTCAGCGAGACATATTTCCGGGCAAGAATGGCATGCCAGACTGCCTCTCCCCGCCTTCTTTCCCCGTCATCTCAAACTAATTCTCGTTTTATTCGGAATGCTTGCGTTTTAAGGAGTTTTAATGTATCAGATAGTAAGATGTATAAGTAAGGAGCCTGTGTTGCTAGTGTTTTGGTGGTAGAAGGTGTGTGTGGGTTGAAATAGTGAATATTTGTGATATGGGGAGGCCCCGCGGCAAGGCCTCTCCGTCACTCTACCCCGCCATCAGTCACTTCATCATAACATCTTTAAATCACCCTTATTTAAGGTGACACACGGTGCTACATTAATTTAGATAATGACAAGTATATATAACATCTCACCATAATCACTAAGTTGTATAATAACGAGTAATAAGACGTTTAATCCTGCCCAAACCTACAGTGGCGGAGGAGCTGGCGGCTCCAGCCGCCACACTCAAAAGTTTTGAGTAAAAACCCGCAGTTATCCGCCTCACCTGTGCCTTCCTGAAGAAGACAGTCAGCTCCCACGCCTGTGATAGCACCATAGGATATCACCAGGGATCATAGGATTCCTCAAGGGGTTCTCGCTCCCCTACTAAATATTACCAAAAACATCTATCTCCCTTGGTGAAGTTGGTGTTGATATCCACCTCACGGGCTTCATCATGCTGCTGCTGCTGCTGCCGAAGGCCGCGCTGCCAGACGTAGATGAGTCCCTTGCTTGTATTTCATCTCTTTACTCATATATATGAATAATATCCATCCAAATGCAATCATATGTCTACATTCACCTATAAAAAAGATATTTCATAGCATACCAAGCAATAATGAGCATGTCTGGAGACTTCCGACGTCTGCTAATACCGGTCTTGAGCAGTCGTTGGCCAGTGTGCACGTTAACGACGAAACCGACGAATTTTCCGCGCTGTGGGTTCCGTCGTTGGACTAACGACCAAAAAAAGGTCTTTAAGTGTTTTGTGGCTTCTGGCCCAGGGGCTACATTCAGAGAGGCTTACTTCCGGTCTGCACGACCTAGCGACTTCCAACAGCTGTTCTGGGCAACTTTTGGCATTCTGCAGGCACATTGATGACGTACTTAAAGACATTAAGCTGTCAAAACATAGCGACCACGGTAGGGGTGGCGTAGAGCACGCAATATACATAAAAATACTCATAAATTGAGTATATATGATGTTTTCTGACTCAAGAACTGAACAGGGCAAGTATACAAATGAAATTAGGCCATAAAACTATCTCCTACCCTCGTGGTGAGTTTATTTTGGGGTAATGAGCCGAGTGGTGAACGGCGGCACCTCACCGAGACCCTGACCGAGACCACCTCGCCTCATCACCCCGGCGGGTAGCTGCCACTAACCGCCACGCATCAGACTGAAGGTATAATGGCTCCCTTTTCCTTAATAAAACCCCAAGCCCTTGTCCATCCAGCCGTGATGGGTATCGGGTGTTAGCCGGGGTTTGTGACCCGCCTCCCGGGGTGGTTGCTTCCCCCAAATGGCAGGAAGACCAGTTACGAATAGAGAGATTATCAAGCGGAAAAGATCACCCATAGTGACACCGTAGCGCCACTGCCATATCTCGTACCAGAATCCCCGCGACTTCCGGGTTGTACAAATAGAGGAAGTTAGTTAAGCTAAACACCATGCCCTTTAACTCTTTCTGAATGTCTGCCCTGGTACCGTTGTGCCCCGCCCTGCATTCGTCAGCCCGCCCGCCAGCCGCCGAGTGGTTCGCTCACCCCCGCCCGGCCGGGAGGATTATTACCCAAACCAAGCCTAACCTAACCTCCTAACGGGATGGGGGGGGGAGGTAACCTTCCCCTCAACCCCGCGGCGAGATTATTAACCTAACCGAACCTTAACCTAACCTCCTAATGGATGAGGGGCCTCTGGACGGGAGGGTGTGTCTGTATGCGCTATTAGACAACTATATAATTTCTACAATATGTATATAAGTTTTAAAGGTTACGGGGAAGTGGATTAATACTGCACAGAACACTGAGAAAAGAATAATACAGAAAACGTTAAGTAGTAACGGCGGTAGCGACCGCGCAGTTTTCGTCCATGATAACCCAGACTTGCACTATGTAAAATACAAAACACACGAAAGAGAGAGGGAAAGTGTTCTAAAGAGAACACTTTTCTTTTAAGGTAGGGCTTCAAAATGGCATAAAATAATAATATTTTTTCACAATGGCTATCTTTTAATGGCATTATATATATCATTGGATTTATTTTGTGGCTAACAGAAGGATATTGACTGTTTGTGTTTCTTAGAGAGTAGTCACTTCATGAACAACTTTTGATGTGTGCTTGACTGTGTGTCTTGTGTGCACAGTTCACAAATGATTTTATGCTATTATCTTAATTTTTTCCACTGGTCATTCAAGTGTTTCTTTAGGTTTTTGTAGAATCTGACTTCCAAATGCCATTGAATATATAATTCTTATTCTTATATAATAGCTAACTTTGAATGCAATTGCAAATATCTGAGTTTATTTTATCGCTAACGGAATATAAGATAATCAAAATTTTGATTATTTAGTCAGATTATGTACCTATTTCTGCACAATTATGCAAGTTTATAAAGAAAACATTGCTTCAGTGTCATAAAATGTATCAATTCAATAGCTTTTCAAATGATATACAAATACTACACTAATGAAGTATGTGGGGTTTGCACTTTGCACAGCATTAGTTAGTACAAATATTACCTGTTGCGGGAAATCCCGGGATCCCGGGAAATATCCTGGTTTTTCCCAGAATCCCGGGATGCTAAGAAACCCCCAAAACAGGATTTCCCTAGTGTGTGTACACCCACGGTCTTCATCTCGTTCACTGGACTCGCGATTGCCAGCTTTACCCGCTCAAAGAAAGGCTTTGGCTTTGTGGCTTTTGACTGTCAGGGTCATTATGCCAGACATACAACTTTTTTGCCACTTACAGCCTTTCCCTAGAAAGCGGGCACCAACCGTTCTTATTTATGGGTACCTATTTAAGTTCTAAGTACGAACAGGCTACCGTAAGGATTATATCCGTCGGAATGAGCTTAGAAACAGATTAGCGAACAGAGACAGATCTGTGGGTAAGGCTGATACCTCATACATTAACCCCCCCCCCCTCCCTGTGCTCATGGGGGACAGTAACAACCAGGACCCGTATTCATATGTTTATTTGCTACCGTGCTTAAAAACACTACCACCTAAAAGTGATGGTATAAAAGTTTCTCACAAAAATGTTACCAAACGCTTTTAACGTTAGCAGGATTAGCCAGGTAACTTTGCAGGCTAAGTTCCACTGAAAGTAGGAATGAATATCGGGAATCGGATATAAAGAAAGATTTGGCGCGTAAGTAACATTAAGAATGTTCAAAGATAATTTATAAATTATTTTGTTGTCATTTTAGCAGTTTTTTTCAATTAACACAAAATTGGGATAAACTAATCGATGTTGGCGGTTTGTGGCAACTCTTTCAAGTATCAACATGTCACATGGCCCGGTGTCGCGTGGGCAAGTGTCTGTTTACGAAAAGCAGTCCGCTTACTAACAAAGGCAAAGAAAACGGGCGTTGAGGGGAATACTTACTAATATTGACTTGATCAACAAAGGCATGTCCAGGCGTCTTACGACAACAAACCCATCTTTATTTATCAACAAAAGGGGGGGGGGGGGCACGAAGTGGAACACTCGCCGACGTCGGCGAGAATTCCTATCGGCGACAGTTATAGGTATGGTTTTAAGCATATATGATATATGAGGCATTCAATTTCGTACAGAAATGTCCTGTGAGCAGGAGATGGGGTCTTAACCACTTGAATGTCTCAGATATGCCTCACTTGGCCAATTGAATGCCTCATATATCATATATGCTCAAAACCATACCTATAACTGTCGCCGATAGGAATTCTCGCCGACGTCGGCGTGTGTTCCACTTCGTGCCCCCCCCCCCCCCTTTTGTTGATAAATAAAGACGGGTTTGTTGTCGTAGCCACGCGACACCGGTGGCTACCAACATTGAATGTCCGCCTCGTCAATCTCCGCCTGAATAACAAAAATCTTACGACCTACCTGCACTGCCTGCGATTGTCTCCTGACCTTCACTGCCCCTGGTGCAGAACCCTCCCAGAGACCATGGAACACTTGCTGCTGCAGTGTCCACGCTTACACTCTCACCGCGTTCCTCCCACTCTCAACTCCTCGCCCTGAAGTTCTGAACGTCACCACCTTTGACCTGCCCACCCTGCTGGCGTTTATCCCTCACGACAACACTCTGTCATCCGCCTTTTCTACACCTTCCTGAAGAAGACAGCTACGCCTGTTATAGCCTCACAGGACCTCGCCAGGACTCACAGGGTTCCTTAAATTTTCGTAGCCCTAAACAACACCAAGAACAAATATTAAAGGTTCGATGTGGCAACGTTTTAGTAATGATAAATCCATGTATAAGTTAAGAATATGGATGAGCTGGCATTTAATCACTGTACTGTTGAAATGTCATTTATATCACGAAAACCTCGCCTCCTTCGCTAGGTTTATTGTTGTTATGCCGCAGCCGTGGTCGCCGCTAGCAGACTCTGGCTAAGGGAATAAATGTGCTCCAAACCACTTCTAACTTAGCAGCACTTCCAACCCCCTTCACAAGTTTGCGCATACACTGTTATTAACAGTTGTTGTTAACAGTGAACTGCTAGTTTTGAAAGCAAATTTCGAGCGGTAACTGGGTTTTGCTAAGCGTTAGCAAGAATATCTATACGGCCCCTGTGTGTGGAATCAGATATGAGCGGGCCTTCAATTCGCGATATGTTGAACAGCAGACAGAGATGTTTCCAGTCGGAACACATAGGATCTGTGCGTGCGTGCGTGCGTGCGTACGTGCGTGCGTGCGTGCGTGCGTGCGTGCGTGCGTGCGTGCGTGCGTGTGTGCGTGCGTGTGTGTGAGAGAGTCAGCCGCTATATACATTGACATGTGAACCACAGAATTCATCTAATCAACTCGGGCCAGCCCGTCCAGGGCAGCGAGGAAGGTGAAAACGAGAGGGAAAGCAACCACCACCAAGCCTCTCTGAATAATGAAGTATACAGGAGAGAGAGAGAGAGAGAGAGAGAGAGAGAGAGAGAGAGAGAGAGAGAGAGAGAGAGGAGAGAGAGAGAGAGAGAGAGAGAGAGAGAGAGAGAGAGAGAGAGAGAGAGAGAGAGAGAGAGAGAGAGAGAGAGAGAGGAGAGAGAGAGAGAGAGAGAGAGAGAGAGAGAGAGAGAGGAGGAGAGAGGAGAGAGAGAGAGAGAGAGAGAGAGAGAGATGAATACATAAAAAAGAGGATGTAGCCTTATTTCCGCAAACACATGTAATTATTCTAGCCGTGTCGTGAGTCAGCAGCAACACGACTCCCGACCCGCACAATGCGCCTCTGTTCAAGAAAATGTCACCATATATATTTTTTCACCTGGGATATTGTGATGAACTCGCACCCGGACACGGTGGAAGGCAGCGCCACCCTCACAAGCTGCTCACTCCACTCAATATGCGACGAAAACACGGGCGAGTTTTGTATTACGGTTTTGTTTAGTAAAGTAAAGGAGAAAGAAAATAAATGGGGTTGAAACAATCTTTGAACAGTTTCATACGATATTTCAGTGTGACCGATCCGACAGAGCGATTGATAACTTAAATAATAATGATAATCATGATAATGATAACGATAATGAAAATTGAAAATGATTAGTAATTATAATTTAATAGTCAAATTCCAATATACCCACTGCGTAAACCGTGCGTTGCGAGGCCTTGCTTGGCGGGGATGAAGATACAGAACCAATTTTAAAGTCATTTAAACATTGGCCTCAAATGAAATACTGCATACTCGAACCGTCGTGGAGTTGGTGCAGTGTAAGGGACGGCAAGTTTTAACATACATTTTCTAGGTTTGCGTATTTTGCAAGTAATAATTGTTGAATAAAATTCTCTAGCAAGTGTTACTTCTATTCATGTAACTGTATATATAGGGTGGGCCACAAAAGGTTCCACCTTTTGTGGCCCACTCTGTATATACCACACAGGTCCACACTAGACTATTACGTGCTTAATTTACAGCAACGGCTGAGAAAAATGTGGACGTCCATTGCTAGTTGTGCAGTAGGAGTGAACGTTGAATTCAGCGTTGGAGTGAACTGTAGATCTCAGGGATATTTAACGAACCCCCCCCCAAAAAAAAAAAACTTTGTTTGTATGGCTATCGACTGCCAGGGTCATTACGCCAGACATACAACATGTTTGGCACTTATATCCTTTTCCCAGAACGCAGGCGCCAACAGTTCTAGATGTTCAACAGTCCATCTAGATGCCTATTTCCGTTCTACGTAGGTACGAACAGGCTACCGTAAAGGTACATTGCCTAAGGGTATCGTGGACGACCGGGGAATTGAACCCGGGCTCTCTCGCGGACGAGGCGAACGTGCTACCACTACACCAGTAAGGGTTCGTATACAGTGTACAGTGTACACAATCAGTGTCCAAGTATGGTGTTGGCGCACGCTTGGGATCAGTGTCGCGGTATGGGGTCGGAGCATGGTGCTGACCACTGTTTAGCGGACAGGGTGTCTATACGATGCTGGCTCACCGTCGGTGAAAGGTGAACCCTTTGAATATCACACTATAATGTTATAGGTGAGCAAGTGGGTGCCAACTGTCATAACTACAGTACATATGATGATGTGAAAAACAGAGGGACACGGAAACTCACCACCTCCAGAGCATTCATGGTTGATGTGGGTTTGCCACCCTTTGAGTTTCTCCGTCATCCAGGAACCCGAGCTCGTCTTAAGCCCGGTTCCCACTATCCCGCTTGTACGGCCGCCGTACAACAACAATAACGTCACAACAAAGTCTACCGCACCGCCGTACCGCTGTACGGCCGTCGTACAAAGTTAAATTCAAGTCATCTCTCCCGCTCGGCGGTGTCCGCTCGAGCGGAGTTGCCAACTGTGCCCAGTTACCACAAATACCACTCAAGCGGTGATGAAGGTGACGTCATTGTTGTTGTATGGCGGCCGTACAAGCGGGATGGTGGGAACCGGGCTTTAGGCACCATTACTTTGGTACATATACGTCGTCTGCACTAGCACCAGACTTCTTAGATGCAGTTATAATTTTCAGTTATTGTCTATATTGACTGCGTAGTGTTTATTTTTCTTCTTCACAATATCCAGTGGGCACTTAGGATCTACAGTTTTCACAAGTGCAAACAGTTCCCCCACAAACTTTAAAATTTTCGTTTCTATTTTTGTATATATCACTTTTGACCTGCCATAAACAAGGCATGTCCCTATACAGTTCAATAAACTGTAGTCAAAGTCTTTGTCCACTCAGTTGGTGGTCTTGACGTCTGAGGGTCACTGGTGTAGGGGATGCTCGCAACGGCAAAGCGTCCATCGATGCCGTGAACGGGCGCGCGCGTGGTGTGGCAGCGACACCCGCGTAGGTGGCCACCAAGGAAGCTAGAGAGACAAGGAAGTCTTTGTGCAATCGGGGCAGGTGAGGCCAGGTTTCCTGCCCTGTTTTCCATCTAGATGGCAGTAGCGTCGGCGGTGAGCGTCGTCTACAACGGAGCGCTGTCAGCGCACAGGTGGCGGTACATGTAAACAAACACTCATTGGCCAAACCACACCGCAGCAATGCCGCCTACAATTTCCCGCAATAAGTGTTGTGTTTGTGGCAGGAGGAGAGATGCACTTCACGGAACAAGACTTCATTTATTTCCCAAGGATTCTAGGAGGTTAGTAACCATGAGTGACTTGAATTTGTATCTAAAAATCACAATACTGATGTTGCCTCAGTCCCGGGATGATGAGCTGGCAAGTATATTTTCTTCTACCGTATACACACAATTATTCTACAGGGGGCTAGCAAGTCTGTAGATCGATTCTATTTGCACATTAGATATGATATGGATCGTGAGTTGAAGGTTATCGTTAGAGGTCCGATTCTCTCATGAACCATCGGTAAATATTCGGTAAACCGCACAGGTGTACTGCGCTGACTAGCTACCCCGCCCGGATAGCTACCCTGCCACGACTACGCACGTGTGGCAGATAACGTCACACAAATAAAATTTCAGATAAATTAAAAACACGTCAAAACTATTATAAAAAACTAAGTTTCGTCTTCGAAGACAGTGATGCCAAAAAACAAATATTTTGCATTTAATGACTAAACCTTTTAAAGAAACTAACCCTAACCTACGTATTTTTACCAAGGTATTAATGCGTTAATAATGTTTTGGTATATTCAAGGAGAGTAGTTTTGGTTGAAAATTGCACTGAAATAATAATATTGATTTTTATGGTTAATCTGCATCTTCTCCATGACTATTCCAATGCTATGCTTTTGTCATGTCATTATGCTTAAAACCAATATCATTGCAGACGGCTGCAGTGGGTCCAAAACCTCAACATCGCCTATGTGAAACACACCCAGGTGGTGTGTGAGGATCACTTTGAGTCTCAGCACATAGGCATGAAGGGGCACCTACTGAGCAATGCTGTTCCAAGGCCTTCAAGTGTGTAATGGGGCTTTAGTTGTGGTTACTTAGTTTGTTATATGTCTCCTTTATCACCAAGAGGTATTTATGTTTGCTGATTAAACGTTTTAATCAATAGTTACCTGAATATTTTGATAACATATTATAACATTACATCTTGATTTAATTGGTGTGTGAGTAATTATTACATTCCTTATTGATAGAGTAATTTATGAATGCTCATATATGGATAAGATTTCTGTAACTTTTTATTCTAGATAATATGATTTGATTAAGATGTGATGTGATTCTCCAATAATTTGTAAACTGCATATTTTTCATAATCATGTTTGTGCAACCTTCACATTTTAGTTTTCCACATCATGATATAGTAGTACTGTACACAGGACAGTCATA
>JACEEZ010019011.1:60000-75000 GCA_016584305.1 Chionoecetes opilio
AATCTGGCTGGGCAAGTGGAATTTGCATAGACTTGCAGCGTAAATTCATGTAGTTTATTTATCTACATTTCTGACGCCTGTTACCAAGAACTTTCCTAGGGGATGGCCGCAAGAATCTCCTTTTATTCCTGTCCTTACATTCCCTCCTTGCATGCTCTAACCCTCTCATTCTCCTCTCACCCATTTCTTCCAATTTCATGATAGTACAATATGTTACATTTCACCAGTATTTTTCCTGGTGAAAAAGAATGTAGTTATAAAATAAAAATATAAATAAGAAGCACACTTTCATTAACCTTTATGAGTAATGCTCATATGTTTTTGTAAATATGGAAAACATAAAATACAAAAAAGGAGGTATGCAGTAGTCAAATAAAAACACTATAGTTCCCGCTTAAATTTTCTACGTTCTCTTATCATATCCTGTGTTCGACATAGATGGCAGGACCGTACGGTTTTCAAACTTTACTGTGGAGTCAGATTTCCTTGTTCTCTAGCTTCCTTGGTGGCCACGCAACTATTCAGCTCCTGCACTTAACTGCCCGGGAAGGGTAGATGGTTCAGTAGTCCTGTTTACACGATCAGTTTTCGAGCACAGCTTCGGTACCTTGCTCCGAAAACAAGCGGAGAGACTGATCGTATATACGAACCCTTGCGAAGCGCGTTTCGAGACCTCCCCAGCTGCAGTGTGGGAGACCCACAATTATTTATGTCAGAGGAAGATGGGAGTTTCCGGCATTCTTACTTGCTGATAATTTTTCTTTCCACGACATGAGTTAGTTAGTTACCTTTATGTTAAGACTGGCCTTCTCTATTCCTTACCGTAGATTTGCTTTATATTTCTATCGTTTTTGTTATCGTTATTATTACAATTATGGTTGTCATTACAATTTTAATTATTGTTTACTTATTATCATTAACATTATCATAATTATTATCATTATAAGATCATTGGTAGTTTGATTTTGTCCCCGTTTTTAGTTTTCATATTTCATTTCACGATACTTAGAGTTTTTGAATTAGAGTTTACTTCTATATATTAGTTACGTTTTATGTGCTTAACTATTATTCTTTTTTTGCCAATTCACAAAATGCCTTTCACAGCCATTTATGATCTCATTTTTATGACACCAAATGTAGCAGTAACTTCTCCGAAACAAAAAAAAAAACACACACACACACACACCACACACAAACACACAGTATAGGAGAGCTTGACGCTCCCAGAAGAACTAATGGCTATAATATCTTTTTACAGCAGGTAAAACCCCGAGAATCTGTCCAAAAGTAAGGTTGTTTATATCAACGTTTCGTTCCAACTCTGGGAACATCTTCACGAAAAATGAGTTTGGCTCTGCTGCTGTTGATATGGAGGGCTGGTTACCTCCGCGGGCTATGGTGGCCCGCCTCAATTCGGGTATCTTCAGGCAAGTTTCTGTTGCAGGGTGAAGTCACCTTTCATACTATAGTCCTGGACCTGTAATAGAGACCCGTTTGCAACTCAATGTACAGAGTTTATCTCACTTAGAATGACCTAATGGAACCCTAGTCTTGCAAAATCACAGAGGTGTTCGTGCGCTAGGTGGTAGGTTACCGAGCAATGGCGGCCATCTTGGATTTCATCCCTCGGCCATAGGGTGAACCATAACTTCCATACTAGTTGGGCTAAAATCATGTGTAATGCCAATTTCATTAGGTTTTCCAGCACAAGGAATTCATTCATGTACTTATTTGTTACATCTGACATCATTTTGATCCTCAAATCTCGGATGGCTTTCCCATACAAGGAGCAAATGCCGACTAGTATTTGCTTTTAAAACTTCCGATGCAACTTTTGAAAGGTTTTGCTGAATGTCGATTTTTTTATAGATATTTTATTTATTTCAATGCAGGTTCACAGCAATATCAAGGTCAACTATTGAGAAAATACAAAAATGAATGTCAGAACAAGTGTAAACAAAATGTCTGAAAATATAAATAATTTGAAGGAACACACATATACATACATTATCAGTTGCAAGGAATGTAGGATAGTTGGTTAGGAAATAATCAGTAAAAAAAACCCAGTATTGACAGAGTTTCAGTTTTTACAAATGCTGTTGCCAATTTTCACATGACAAAATAACACATATTTCATTTTTACAGCATGACATCTGCATCGAAGAGTGTCACACTTGCCCAGACAATTACAAATGCAAGTAACAGAGTGTGGTAAGGAATTCAGGCCCTTGGATGGCAATAGGATTCCAGATTTGTCCTCTCATCCATGAGTCAGTGCTTCCAGTGGTCTCTGCGGTTCATGAGCTTTTGCAAGAAGATGGCATTCTTATTTGATAAGATACGGCAGCTCTGGTGATGTAGTTTCTGATGACTCCGCTTGTAGGTGGGAGCTGTTCAATAGGGCATGCGGACATGGGGTATGCTTCCAGTTTCAGTTGATCAAAGGTGGTGGCTGTTGCTGTAGACCGGACACCGGAAATTTTCAGCAAGGGTAACATATTCCTCAAATATGATATCTGTCTCACCAAAGTTGGTCAGATACTGAAATGGATCACAGGTTATTGCTGCATGCTTGGTGCCAGCTTTGCTCATGCAGTCATTACCTGTGAGGATATGAGCTTTGATCACCACCTTGGCAAGTGGCACACCCAGTTTGGAAACGGCTTGATGTAGGGGCAACATGCGACGTTTCTCACCAGTTTCGTATTGGTGCCAGATTTCCTTCAAGCCCAGTGTTTGGAAATATGGTGTGTAGTGGAGAAGGAGGGTAGATGTGTCAGTGTCATTTGACACCACCACAATTCGTTCACATTTCTTAACACGAACAGCCCAGTCGATATGCATCACAATTCTGGCATCTGTCTCTTCTATCTAGCTCTAGTAGTCTCTAGTAGTTCTAGGATTTCGCTAGTGCCTGTGATGGCTGAAAGCACTTCACTATCACTCACCAGAGAACTTGCAATAGTGGAAGGCTGATCTTTAGTCACATTTTTGCATACCAACTCTCGGGTCAGCAGCTAGAGATTATGCTTATTCTCTTCAGAGGCCCAGAACTTGTCGGTTTGCCGAAGAGTGGGAGTGCTGCTGTTCATGCCAATGATGTCAATGCTTGAAGTATACTTACAGTGCCGCAAGCTTTCTCCTTCCTTTAGTTACATCTCAATATAACTATAAAAACTAAGATGGATGAGTTCTGCCTGGTGACATATTCGTGTAAATGACTTATTTAAAGCACTGACTACCTCACCGAAAATTCCCAAGCCTGTTACTGGCATTGCCCGTATTTTTGAAATGACGTCAATGATGACACGAATAGATTTTTTTGTGTGTGGGCTCCACTAGGTCAAATCACGCTCGAACTCAATCTCATGTACTAGCTTAGACTTATCCACGTGAGTTGGAAGGTCCCCATAAAAAACGGAGATGATTTGAGCAAGTTATGAGAAAGAATCTCAGTAAGTGGCATCCCTCGTTTTTTTGCAATTTCCATGTTCCTCTGAGATGCAGGAATTTCTTTAGAAGTCACCTTATGCACAACTGAAATCTCCTCTGCCTTGTTTACAATCTGAGGTTGATCAGAAAAGCTTGGCAGTCTTTGTTTTGATATTTTAGCAGTGATAATTTTTACTTTGTCTACCAACCTTTCTTTTATGTAGGCTTTGTATAATGTCTCGCCATTTTCTATGCAATTGAGCAAACGCTTGGAGATGAGGTGGTTGACCGCTTGCTTTGGTAAGAATGTTGTGTAGTGGCACATGAATTGTTACATTGATGGCATATGGATTGTGTCGGTCTTGAACATAATCAAAAAGTTTTGCCACATTTTCATTAATTGTGATGCGCATAGTTTAATAAGGGAGTGCTTAAGATGGCATTCCTTGTGATGCATGCTTGTGTAGGATGTGAAGATATTGAAAAGAGTTGCAATTAAACCAATTTCATGGAAGAGGAGTTCAAACTCTGCCACTGCAGCAACATTTTGTGTAGCACCCAACGCATAGTAACCACCAGGACCCTTCGAGACACGTTGAATAGTTTGTTCCACTTTCATGTCGCCGCAAACACCACAAAAAAAACCTGGGCGATCTTGCACAACCCATTGCCCCTTGGCAAATCGGTGATATAGCTCAGATGGGTGAACTGAACTACGACGTGTAGGTAAAAATAACTAACAGGAACTACCACATGTCTGTCTCACGGCCTCTTGTAGCTTCCTTATTTCCTTATGTTCTTATGTTCTTAACTCCTGTGTCTCAATCTGTTCAAGATACAAGGACCCATAGTAATTTATACAGTCAAATTCTGCAAAAATTGGCATGGAATCTTCAGCTGTAGCTGCATGTAGATTCCAATTCCCTTCCCTGTCAGGAACTACTGCATTTTTGACAACAGCAACCATCCGCAACCAGACTCCAAGAAACTGGCATACTTCAGACTTTTCCTCACATTCTTTTTCATATTCAAGAAAATATTTATGTAGAGTGTCTACCTGCTCAGTCAATGATACGAACTGCTCTGGATATCGTTTGTTGGCAGCCAGTGTCTTTGCCAGATCTTTCACTTGTTCCAGCACTGGGTAATCAGTTTGTTCCTTGTGTTGTCAGTAGCTTCGTCATTGCAATGACCTGATCAGACCCTCTACAATTAACATACCAGTGAAATCCCTGACATAATGCATTCCATTTAGTGCTAATTTCAGCACCCCTGGTCCGAACACTCCACACTACCAGCGTGATTTTGCAAGAATCGGGTCCCATTAGGTCATTTTAAGTGAGAAAAACTTTGTACATTGAGTTGTAAACGGGTCTCTATTACAGGTCCTGGACTACTACTAACTCTTCATTGTGGTGTCTGCTGGATGTATGATCACAACATTCAGTTCGGGGTTGTCGGGAGAGAATTCTGCTAGCTCGCTTATGTTCTTTAACAGGGCAAGCAGATAACGGAACGAGAGAGTCTGCCTGCCTGTCAGGGTGAAGGAAAGGCGCCTCTACACTTGTCTGACAGGCAACTTCGGCAACTGGTGTTCGTCTTGGTGGTGGCGTCGGGTCCGTCTGGGTGGACAGCTCAGTAGTCGTGGTGTCTGGCATCTAGGATGCAACCGTGGAAGCAAGTTTTGACCTCTTCTTCTTCTTCCTCCTTCTCCTCCTCTTCATGGGTGACTCCGTGGGTGCAGTGGCTGAGGTCAGGGATGGAGCAGCCTCGCGCTGGCCTAGAGCGCGGAGGCTTACCTTTGTTCTTCCCACACAAAAACGCGACTCTTAATACCGAGCTGGCTGAGAACCAATAGGATCGCGCGCCTGGTTTTTCCCATTCTCCCGACAACCGACCAATCACGTGCTGCCTGACGCATATACATAGTGGTACATCATCTAGCCAAACTCATTGAAAAGATTATTAACACAAGATTAAACATTTTCCTAAACGATAGCAACATAATCAAGGATAGACAGTTTGGTTTTAGGAAAAATAGAGGAACCAATACAGCAATTGCTATAACATACGACAAAATGGCTTTGTCGTAATACAAAATAATGCCTTCTGGTCCTGAGAGATGTAGCTAAGACGTTTGATAAAGTATGGTACAACGGCCTTATATATAAACCGACAAATATTAAATACTACAACTTAACGTACCTTCATTGCTGGGAAAGATACTCTGCGGCTTCATCGAAAATCAAATGGCCAAGATCACCATCGGTACTGAAAAGAATAGTGAAATTAATTTATTAAGCGGTGTCCTGCAAGGAAGTGTCTTTCTAGCCTCAAACCTTGTACACGCTGTATACCAATGACCTTCCAAATGCCGGTCCAGGGTGTAGTGATATCATGTACGGAGATGACAAATCTCAAATCTTCACCACAGAGAGCAATTATAAATCCCTGCTGAAAATGAAAGCTGAAAGAGAAATGCATAGGATCAATAGATACGAAAAAATGTGGGAAATAAAAACCTGTGAAGATAAGTTCAAGATAATTACAATTCAATCAATCATTGGGGGCATACGCCGGGGGGCGCGTCGCCTCGCCCACACTACGACGCCACACCCGGGGGTCACCACACGCGAGTCCCCTTTTTTTTACATCACATGCAGGCTCCTTTCCCATACCAAGCAGCTCTCGACAAGAAACATTAACTTGCCCCAGCCACGATCCTTGTGGGCACCCCCTTGGCCTCCTCCACGCCGGATTGTCTCTCACAGATACAACCCGATAGCGGGGAGAGAATTCAAGATAGTTGTGCACTTTGTGACAAGTCTGTGAAATTTGACATGGTGTTAGGTATGGGGGTAGCGTTTTCAAAAACCATCGCATACAAAATGGGATAGTCCCCTGGGGGCCGGTATGCACAAAATTCAAAATGGCCGCCACCCGAAAAGGAAAACGTCATATCTCGGCTCCTGTTAACACTAGATAATGTTGTAATACCAACTTTTCTATGTTTTTCAGTGCAAGAAGTTCATTTCCGAAGTTATTTAACTGTTTGGAGGTCATTTTAATGGTCAAATACACTTTTTAGCTGATTTCCGGCCAGAAACAAACATATCTCGGAAACTAAACCGCATAGAAATATTATGGAGGGCTCTAGACCTATTTTTCGATACAAGATATTAATTTTTTCAGTTCATTTTACATATCACTGCAACCTTATGTTAAAAAAAAATGGGGAAAATGGTTGGAATTATTGTAAAACATTACCAGAGCTCCGAAACTGAGACACGTAAAGTCGGGATTTTTTGTGTAAATCATCCTTTATCAATGACTTACTTCATACAAAATATCTATTCTCAAACAATACAGATATGAAAAATAATGCACCTGCATCATCATTGCTTTTTCAAGCAAAATGTATGTTCTGTCACAATATCAATTACACATCAATTGACACATTTAAACATATTTTTCTAATAGTGTTATTTCATGCCCAGTTCTGAGCCCATCCAGAGACTACTATGACCACGAATATTCTTATTGTATTCAGTGGACTACAGTCAATCATCCAAGATCAGGTTTCGCTGTCATTATTCGTGCATCCCCCTTCACACTTGCACAATGTGCTGCAACGGAGTCCAGCTCGATGACACTTACAGTGGCCCTTGCAAGCAACCACACACCCACAATGGAGGAACAACGAGCATGCTTGACTGACGTCCGCAAGATCTGTCCAATATGGCATCCACTCCTTGGTTCTGGCCTTCCATTCCCAGCCCCATTCACTGGGGTTTGGGATCTTGGGGGCTTTGGAGAGAGACTGCTTCCAGACAAAGGCTGCAGTGAGCAGGGCACGCTTAGCATGCTGGAATAAAGCATGCTGCGTGGGGGGGATTGAGTCCAGTGACTTGAGGCTGTGATTAAACATGAGTTTCCTTGCTTCATCCAGCGAGTCTGCACTGCAGTTCTTACTGTACATGAGTACAGTCCAGCGTTCGAGACGCCTCATGTGCAGTGAATCCAGGGTGAGGCTGGTTGGATCTTGGGTGATGGCGATGAAGGTGTTAGTGACTGCAGGATAGCTGATCCATGCATTCCAGGCTGTCTTTTTGCCAATTCCAAACATCGCTGATACTACGTCGCAGCCTGTGAATGCATGGAACAGGGGTAACCCCTCACAATGTTGGGGTCCCAGCATCTGCGAGATTTGATGGATTGGAATATCATTGTATGTTCTTCCTGCTCCAAATCCGACCCACAGTTCTAAGAGGCCCAGATCTCGGAAGAGGTTGATGGCTAACACCACCACATCACTATCAACTGTCCTGATGTAAGCTTTAGTGTGGCCTTGCTCAGCAGCATTGACGCAAGTGCAGCATCATCCGTGTGTCAGCTTCCTCCTGGTGGCATGGGGACAATGCTGTTAGGTCAGTTGGTTTGTTACTCAGAACCAGGTCAGCCTTTGTTGTAAGGAGGTGATACTGTAATTCAGTTGTGTTCCTTTGGATTTCCTGACTGATGAATTGAAACAACTCGTCATTATTTCGGCAATCCTTCAGGAACTTCTGCCACTCGCCTCCCTTTGGCAGAGGTATCTTGGCAGAGACTCGTGTTCGGCGAGCTGCAGTCTCACCCCGTCTTGTACGAGTTTGGGACTTGAGACTTGCCTCTTTGTACGTGTCCCAGACTGCGTCGACTCCAGTTGCGCTCGCCGTCATCTGACTCCAAATATGGCAGCAATTGCACATGGGTGTACTCGCCAAAGACACTGGCACGCTGAGGTTTGATGATGTGTATCACTGCCGCCATCTCGAGAATAACCACAGATGTCGCTTTGGCTGCTGGAGAGCGGCCAGGACCAGGCATACCTGGCAAGCATCCAAGAATATCTGACTTGGTTCCTTGACGCAGCTTACCTCGATCAGATAACGACGGAGGTTCTCGCTGATTCTCATGCTTGAAAAATTCATGTATGTCGACATCAGGACGTGCTTGCAGGGACAAAAACTGCTTGGTGATGAGAGCTGTATCAACACGTGATGAAGATAAGGACAGGCTTATTCATGTCTTGATTCTTCACACCAGAAATAATAATAGATATGCTGACCAGCTTAAAACAGGTTATATATTTAAATTAACGGAACATATTTTTATGCGGTTTAGTTGCCGAGATATGTTTGTTTCTGGCCGGAAATCAGCTAAAAAGTGTCTTTGACCATTAAGATGACCTCCAAACAGTTAAATAACTTCAGAAATGAACTCCTTGCACTGAAAAATATAGAAAAGGTGGTATTACAACATTATCTAGTGTTAACAGGAGCCGAGATATGACGTTTTCCTTTTCGGGTGGCGGCCATTTTGAGTTTTGTGCGTACCGGCCCCCAGGGCGCTACCCCATTTTGCATGCAATGGTTTTTGAAAAAACTATCCCCATATCTAACCCCATGCCAAGTTTCACAGACTTGTCACAAAGTGCACAACTTGGGTAAATATGGGACAATTCCCTCCCCGCTACGATGGGAAGGATCGGTTTCAGGGTAGCGTGCCACATGCCCATATAGCCGAAGTTGGCGCTGACGGACTATGCAGGCAATAGGCCTCGATTCAGTCTCACGGTGCAATCGCTGATTTGACACGTAATCATCCCAGCGATACCCCATGATTCTGCGAAGTTAATTACAATTGCACAATACAAAATAAAGGAAATTCATATCAAAGGGAAGATTATACAAAAAAGCAAAGGCGTTAAAATGCTTGGACTTAAAATTACACGCACAGGTATACTAGGACATACGTATAGCTGACAGGATAAGCAAAGCAAAAGTCTTTCAAATATATACAGATTTGAAAATCTCACTCAAGAATTAAAAACAACATTAGTAAAACGCTAATCATACACACATTAAAATATCCTGCTGTGCAACACAGACATAAACAATGAACTCGCAAAGGGTACTGAACAAAGTTATGAGATTTATATTTTTTAAAGACAACAGGAGACTTAAACTACAAGATATGCACGAAATAGCTAACATTAAGCCTGTTAATATCTCACTCCACGAAAAAGCAATATAAATCTGGGAAACCATTAAAACTACACATGAAGAAACATACCAAAACCTACAAGATAACAACGGAAATTTACATACATGGTTCCCTAAGTCAGAAAATATACTAACAGAACCTCTTGCAAATCCTGTATATACTAGTTAATCATATAAGCCACTTCACACACTAAAATGTAAATCTATAAAAAAAAACTCAGTAGGTGCAGGAAGACATTTGGTCACCCTGCTAATTCAGATAATTTCATACTAAAATTATGTTTTAGTTACCTCTACATTAATTATGGCAACTTGCTCTGCAATTTTGTTCTTTGTTTCGTTAAATGCTCTATTACATGTTGTTACTAGGTATTAATTCTTAAGGGGCTTTTATTATTAAGGTTTTTATAGGTTCATAAGTTTTAGTTTTTTATTATTTTAATAAATTTATTGCTTTCTAATTGTGTTTTTGTTCTGTTGATGTTCGTTCGTGTTGCCATTGGGTATTATTTTTTTTTGGGCTGTTTTTTATTTTCATTTAGGTTTTATAGGTACTGTTTTTTTATGGTTTCTTCTTGTAGTTAAGTTATTACTTTAAATATTTTGTTCTTTATTTTTACCTGTTGTGCCACTATGTGTTGTTATTTGGTATTAACTCTTTAAAGGGCTGTTTATTTAAGATTTTAAGTTGTATAGGTTTTATTTTTGGTGCTTATTTTTAGGGTATATTTTTTGTCGATTTAATTATAGCGCGCTTTCGCGACGTTTACCAGGCCGGTCCAGGCCAGTCTGGACTAGTCCAGGCTGGACTGATGCTCGCGAAAACACATCTAGACTGGCCCCGTCCCATTCGTCGTTCCTATTGGCTGGGGGATCAAGTGGGCGGTCCTACCGTTCTGCAAGCCTTACCCCCCCAAAGACACACCAAAGAGTTATTAATTTGACCTCAGGTAATAACCTCCAAGTTGGCATATGAAAGGTGAACCGTGGTCATCATTCTGTGTGTGATGAGTGTCAGGTTTATAAATCTCTGGACTGAAAAAAAACACCCAGCAACACAATATTGCAAGACCTGTCGCAGCCATATCAAACGTTTACTATATATAACCTATATAACTATCATGTATCATATATATATATAGGTATTGGCATCCACTACCTGGGGATTTCCGTATATAGCAGGCCTTTTACTAGTGGGGTAAGTGTTTTTAGCCCTATTATCATGTAAGTTTTGCCTTGTGCAATTAATGTGGTCTCAATGATTCGTGTTACTACTGACTGGCGCATCTATACTTTCTTGAAAATAAAGTAATGACAAAATGTTCTGACAAATTTAATCACTGCACAAAATATTGCCTGATTTTGCTACAATTTGTATATTGTACTTTTTAGTCTAATTTTTCATAGTCATCTCTGCTACTTGACTTCCCAATGGAAAGTCAGGTAGCAGGGATGACTATGAAAAGTTGAATGATGAAATCTCATTTCATTTACCGTCAATAACACTATCTATAGTCGCCACTGCACTAATGTCGCAGGGGGGCATATATTACGAGTTTTAGCATCACTACAGACTTGTATGTGCCACTGAAAAGACGTGCACAGTACGTAGTTTACATTATCTACATAACACTATACATGTCTTCAGTGACACATACAAGTCGGTAGTGATCCTAAAATTCGTAATATATGGCGCCTGGTGACATTAGTGCAGTGATGACTATAGTGTTATTGACGGGACATTTATTTCCCAAGATATTGTTTCCAGCAAATTGCGAATATTGTAATTTTTCGTAAAATTACATTAGTCTTATGGTTGGCTATCATGGTGTTTCATGTCTTATCAGCAGCACGAGAAGCTCCTGGACGTCTTCCCCGCTGATTGTAGTGCGCATGCTCCAATTCTCCTCACACCGGGCCGAGGCGGTCCTGGTCGCTCGCCTGGCCTAGTCCAAAACGTTCCAGCCCGGTCTAGCCCGCCTCGTGAAAACAGTCCGCCACGGACTTAGCCAGTCTGGACCGGGCTAGAACGGTCACGAAAACGCGCTATTACCATCCGCTTATCTTTTGGTTCATAATGGAAAATTGCAATAAACAATTATCAATATCAATAATTAGCAACGTGGTCAATCCCACGCACTATCTACTTCTAATTTCTTTCTTTTCTTCCTAACTTCTTCTTGATGACGCTGAACGCCAAACTCATTCTTTCTGAAGATGTTCCCAGTGTTGGAACGAAACGTGTTGATATAAACAACCTTACTTTTGGACAGCTCATCGGGGCTTTACATGCTATAAAGAGAGATTTTGTGAGACAAATAGGAAAAGTTCAACAAAAAATGAACAATGCTGAAATAACGGTTGCCTTCAACCTCGTCTGCTTAAAAGAGAATATTCTCCGTGGCTATACAAATATATATATATATATATATATATATATATATATATATATATATATATATATATATATATATATATATATATATATATATATATATATATATATATATATATATATATATATATATATATATATATATATATTGTTGTCTGTGAGCACTGACAGCCGACCTTTTTCTGTCTCCTCTTACTGTCTCTATTCTCATTTTCATCCAAAGTTGGATGTTGCGTATATGTGCGCAATGACATCACTTGCTCTCGTACCCACGGCCTTGAATCTTCCGAATTTTCTACCATCTGGCTTCGACTTCAATGTCACTCTCTTACTAAATTTATCTGTGCTGTATATTTCTCACCTAACTCCTCTGACTATTTAAAATTGTTCGACTACTTAGCATAAAAAGTGGAGCACATCTCATCTCATTTTCCTTTAGCAGAAATTTCCATTCTTGGGGACTTCAATGTTCACCACCAGCTTTGGCTTTCATCTTCTTTCACTGACCAACCTGGTGAACAAGCCTACAACTTTTCTATCCTCCAAGACCTAGAGCAGCTGGTGCAGCACCCTACCCGTATTCCTGACCGCCTTGGAGACACGCCCATCGCCCAACATTCTTGATCTTTTCCTAACTACTAACCCTTCTGTTTACTCTGTGAAACTATTCTCTCCGTTGGGTTCCTCCGATCACAATCTTATTTCTGTAACCTGTCCTATCGCTCCGGTGCCGCCTCGGGACCCACCTAAGCGGAGGTGCTTCTGGCACTTCAACTCAGCTAAGTGGGAAGACCTAAGGCAGTACTACTCTGATTTTCCATGGAATGATTACTGCTTCCATGTCAAAGACCCATCTCTTTGTGCAGAGCGCATAACTGAGGTCATAGTCTCTGGCATGGAGACGTACATTCCACACTTTCTCTAATCCTAAAGCCCGTCAACCTTGGTTTAACTCTGCTTGTTCTCATGCTGTCCGAGATAGAGACGTGGCTCACAAACGGTACCGTAAGCATCCATCTCCTGAAACTCATGCCCTTTATATTTCTGCCCGTAATCATGCCAAATCTTTACTTCAACTTACCAAAAACTCTTTCATTCATAGAAAATGTCAAAATCTTTCTGAATCAAATTCCTCTCGTGACTTCTGGCATCTAGCAAATAACATCTCTAACAATTTTTCTTCTGCATCTTTCCCTCCTATGCTTCACCCAGATGGCTCCACAGCTGTCTCATCTATTTCTAAAGCTGAACTCTTCGCTCAAACCTTTGCTAAAAATTCCACTCTGGTTGATGAAGGGCTTGTTCCTCCTTCTTCTCCACCCTCTGACTATATTATGCCTGTCATTAAGAACCTTCGTAATGATGTTTTCTTTGCCCTTTCTGGCCTAGATCCTCGGAAGGCTTACGGTCCTGACGGAGCCCCTCCACCTTTCCTTCTTGCTGGAAGTTTGCTCACATCCAACCTGTTCCTAAGAAGGGTGACCGTTCTAATTCTTCAAACTACCGTCCTATAGCTTTGACTTCCTGCCTTTCTAGTTTTTCAATCTATACTTAATAAGAAGATTCTTAAGCATCTATCTGCTCACAATCTTCTATCTGATCGTCAGTACGGTTTCCGTAAAGGGCGATCTACTGGCGATCTTCTAGCTTTCCTAACTGAATCTTGGTCATCCTCCTTTAGGGGTTTCGGTGAAACTTTTGCTGTTGCCCTTGACATATCAAAAGCTTTTGATAGAGTCTGGCACAAATCTTTAATTTCCAAACTACCCTCATTCGGTTTCTATCATTCTCTCTGTAACTTCATCTTAAGTTTCCTTTCAAACCGTTCTATTGCAGACACTGTAGACGGACATTGTTCTTCTCCTAAATCTATCAATAGTGGTGTCCCCAGGGTTCTGTCCTATCACCCACTCTCTTTCTATTATTCATTAATGATCTTCTAAGTATAACTCAAAGCCCTATCCACTCCTACGCTGATTATTCTATCCTGCATTTTCAACGTCGTTTATTAGACGTCCAACTCAACAGGAACTAAGTGATTCACGGAGAGATGCCACCGACCGCCTAACTTCTGCTCTTTTTATAATTTCTGATTGGGGAAAAGCAAACCTTGTTTTGTTCAATGCTTCAAAAACCCAATTTCTTCACCTATCTACTCGACAAAACCTACCAGATAACTATCCCCTCTTCTTCAATGACACTCAACTGTCTCCTTCTACAATGAACATTCTAGGACTATCCCTTACTAAAAATCTGAACTGGAAATCTCACATCTCATCTCTTGCTAAAACAGCTTCTAAGAAGTTAGGTGTCCTGTGGCGTCTGCGTCCTTTTTTTTCTCCCTCCCAATTGTTTGCTCTCTACAGGGGCCTTATCTGCCCATGTATGGAGTATGTCTCACATGTTTGGGGAGAATCCACTCATACAGCTCTCCTAAACAGGGTTGAGTCAAAAGCTTTTCGTCTCATCAACTCCTCTCCTCTGACTGACTGTCTTCAATCTTTAAATCACCAACGCAATGTTGCTTCTCTTGCTCTCTTCTACCGTTATTTTCATGCTCACTGCTCTTCTGAACTTGCTAACTGCATGCCTTCCCCCCTCCTGCGGCCTCGCTGCACAAGACTTTCTACTCATTCTCATCCCTATTCTGTCCATCCTCCTAATGCAAGAGTTAATCAGTATCTTTACTCTTACATCCCTTTCACTGGTAAACTCTGGAGCTCTCTTCCTGTTTCTATTTTTTTCCACTTTCCTATGACTTGAATCTTTTCAAAAGAAAAGTAACCAGACACCTCCCGAACTAAATTGGCTCACCCCTCTTTTTTATATTATTCTCTTACTGTCTTCTTTATAGGGACTTGCAACTAAGCGGGTTTTGCATTACCATTTTTGTTGTGCCCTTGGCTAGTCCTTTGTGATGTAAGAAACAAAACAAAATATATATATATTTTCTTATTTTACCAAAAACCGAGGGCGGCGATTTTGAAAAGGGCGCACGCACTGAGTTAACCCACTCTTTTTAGAGGGGCGTGAAGTCATTTTTTGTATTTTACCTTCAAATATGATAAAACCTTTGAGAAACTAAACTTTGCTCTCCACGGTCACGGAACTTCCGAAAATGACCGAACT